>JAULBW010006152.1:0-17669 GCA_032358265.1 Vaucheria bursata | reverse complement strand
CACTTCTATCAACACAAGTCAGTAAATGTAATGTACATGTTTCATTCTTGTTCATTGTATTTTGAATTCCTGACACAACACAATTAGTACATAGCAAGTACATATATTTCTGTCATATTTTTTTGTGCTTAGTTGTCTTTTATGTTTTCAACAGTCTGCACTTGGCAACCAATTCCTTTGTTCTGCTTTTTGGTTAAATTTTTGAGCTTTTGATCAAAACGTAATAATTGTTTCCAATCGATTTTTGGATTGTATTCTTTCAACTATTTCAATCCTGAAATAATATCTAAATGCATGGAATTAACTCAAAACAGTTTCAATTCAAATTCTAATTCAATAATTTTCATATAGTACTTCACTGTATCTGTAATGATACCCAATGGTAACATTAATCTGTCTAACGCTGTGAACACTATAAGTTTACTCAAAGGTATCTAAGTAAGATCCAACTTCAAGGCCAAATCTCTGTTAATTAGTGAACAGTCACATCCCAAATCAACCATTGTAGAAACAGTACATTTTGTGCTATTCACATCTCAAATATCTAAACTCACAAACAGTTGTTGAAAGTTACTTTTTGGAGAAACAGTAGCTAATACATTTGACTGAGACAAATTTCAAACTCTTTGATAGGAAGAATCCTGAAGAAAATTTAAATTACTTTGGCACGTAGTCACATTTTGCAAATCAGAACCACAAAATAAATAAAATATGCTGCTTTCCATATTATCTTGAGTAATCCCAACTATATGATTATCTTTACAATTGCCTTTGTTATACTTCATTTCTGTCAAGGGTAAGTAATTGCACTGACATGTAATCCAAGAAGCCAGAGCAAAAAACAAGGAATATAAAAATATTATACAAATCACATAATTACATTAGTTTTGTTACATGTAATGACAAGAACAAATCTTTTCAACACCTTACAACTTATTCTACATGCAAGAAAAACTAGATCAAACTATAAATACAACTCCCTAAAGGAATCACACATGAACAAACAGTATAGCATATAAATGAATTGTGATTTTAAGATGAATTACACGGTGAAAGCATACTAGATTTTGGCAACTCTACAATTTTTTAGCTTTCAACACCTGTTTTTCATATGACCAGATTCTTGTAAGGAACCAGCTAATACTGCAATACGTGCAATTTCAGAGAAGAACAGAGAAACAGAAAACCAGGATAAAAACTCATACAATAGTTGTTACTAAATTACTTCATATGTTTCCAAGAGTAAATCTTGTCAAAGAATTGTATTGATAGCATTTCCAGTACATCAACTAAACTCAAATGTAAGCAATATTAGCAAATACTTGAGATATTTTCAAATAGAAGACATGGTGCAATATTAGTTTCTAACAGTTTTTCACAGTACATGCATAATCTATCAAAAAATATTTTTCATGCTCAGCAGAAGAAATTGGCTCTCAAATGCTCCAATCACCGTCATTGCCACTAGTTTCATTTGCATTTTATTTCTGAAAGTTTTTGTTTCTTACATAATGTCTCAAAATTGTCAGAGTGATCACTTCATAACTCTTATCTAAATTCCAAATGATGGTTGCCAATACTTACGACTCAGTTAAAAAATTCTTCAATGTTCTTAGCACAACCATAATCACATCAAGAGCTCTTGATTTGGTTAAGGTCTTTGTAAAAATATCATTTAAAGCATCTCTGGACCATTTTAACTCTGTAGATAATAATTGAAAGTTAGAAATATATTTACTTGCTGAATGTTTTCCCTGCTTTTATTGAAGTAGTTTAAAATTGGCTTGTTGCAAGCAACTAATATCTCCAAAAGTAATAAAAATATTTGCTCAAATGACTTGAAAGAGCTTAGAATTGTATAATCTGATTCCAAGTACAACATTACTAAACTAAAAGCTACCCCTTATAACAAGTTGATTGCAAATAAGACCTTTGAATTTTCTATACTAAATCATGATAGTTGTCCGCAAAATGTTATTTTGAGTTGTATAAAAGATCTTGAGTTTTTCTATCACTATCAAAAGTATCAGGGAGGAATATCTTCAATTCACAGTTAGCATTTTGGACTGAAACTATCAGTGAGGAGGGTTCCAGTACAGAAACACAATCTTTTTGTGCATCTGATATTAATTACTGCTGAAGAATTTCCACTTAGCAATGCAAAAGCTGATTCTGCAGCACCTGTTGTTGAATCATCTCTGGAAAAATATTTTTGCTCATTACTTTTAAGTTGTCACTCTTGGCAAACTGTCAGAATTCAGCAATACACTGCTACACATTCAGACAGGACAAGAAAATGTAAACAGGGAAATGTATAGTAATACATTAATAGATCAACATCATGTGTTGCTATGAATGAATCTTGTCATTACATTGCAAATAATATCCTAGTCAAGTACAAACAACTTTGTTTAGCATATAACCCTTGAATAAAAAGCACAACATACAAATCAATTCCTAACACTTGACAAGTAAGTTCAAGAGTTCTTTAGCCTTATGACACAAAAGAAAATATAAAAATTTGTAAAAACTATTTGGTAATTTACAAGACTGACTTTTTATGCTTACATACCAAAACTGTTTTGGTCTCAAACAATATGAGCACCATAAATTTTTTTTTCATTTGAAGTCAGTAGCATTTTGGTGAGAAAAATGTTTAAAGCCCAACATCATGCTGTACAAAGAACAATTGCATTATCTGGAGTGTCAACAATGTACAAGAGTATATGTATCATAAAAAATTGAAGATTCCTTAGCATAAAGAATTAACATGATATGCAGTAACATTGCCATGGTTTGAGTCTATGTAAAATTGTTTGCTGCCTAAAATGAAGTAAAATCTTGAATATGAAGACTGAAGCCTGAGTTTATATGATAAAGAATATGATAAAACTTCTTTTTTGTCCAATATCAACTATTATTTTAGATTTGACCAAATTCAAATAAAATAATATAGTACTAAAGAGGATGTATCAAAATTATTCATTTGAGACAATATCGTACCATTCAGAAATTCCCTGACAGTCCAATTTCATGTAAATGTGATGCATGCAAGTTTTTAGAAACTTGCTCTTTGCAAAAGATTAGAAAGAAAGAAGAAAATGTTAAGATTTTGAACTAAGTTTGTGCAGATATTTTGATAATTGCACTTGTTCATAAGAAAAATTGAATGGTTAAATCTAACACAGTATATTACCTGGCTTTTAATGATAATGGTTAGCAAAAAATTGCTTTTCTGAAAAACCAGTTCAGAATCATATTAATGCAACAATCATTGCACTGTTTGAAATTACTAAATTTGAATCTACACATGTAGCAAGTAGTAAAAATAACAAGAAACCCAAAGAAACATATGTAACCAGTAATATGTCAACTCCCAACAGTTTGCCAAGAAAAACAATGAATAGTAAATTCAACCCAGAATATTTTAAAGTGTTGGTCATTTAAAATCAAAAACTTTAACTGCAGTTAAAACAGGATGAAGTGAAAAGAACAAATCAGCGTCATTGAGTTCTATAAAAAGATGAAAATCTCTTTTCCTAACAACAGCAGCAGAATTAAGTAACATTTTCAAACATAGCTAAAAGAGCAGAACCAAAAGTAATCTCTGTTGATTCATTTACTGGCAACAGGAGTAAATTGCAAGCATATATGTTGCAACTTAGAATTGTTTTTAAGACACTACTACAGTGATTTGCTACAGTAGAGTCACAAGTCCTTTATGCTGTCAATCTACTTTGGGAAACTATGTTTAGTTGCATAATGCCTTTTTTAGAGACTGATAATGCAATGTTAAGTTTTTTTGATGAATTTGAAAAGGTTTTTAAAATTACTTCTTGATATATAAACAGATCATGTGAGGCTGAGCACAAATTGTCAAATCTACATCAAGTGCAGATTGTGGCAACAGTATACTTATCAGAATTTCAGCATCTATCCACTGAATTATAATGGTCAGGAGTACTTTTAACTAGTGTAGTTTATGAGGAACTAAATAATAAAATTTTGAGTGTACTTTGTAATTCTGATTGGCCTGAAAAACCAAAGATTTTTATGGTGGCACAGACTGAGAGTTGGTTTGTAGAATTTTTCCAGAGAAATAAATATTGGAATGATTCAAAATTTACTCTTCAGCAATACAAGAATGCATTGTTTAATATTCAGCAGTCTTATCTTGAAACTCAGCATGACAATGTACCTATGAATGATCCAGATGAGATGGTTATGAGGGCAACATGTGGACTGATATCTTTAAAAGAACAGGAAAGGTGTTTTAGAAGCAAACTATACCTATACTGCAGGAGCTCTGGGCATGTAAAGGTGAATTCCTAAAAGCCTTGCGTACAAGGGCAATTGATTAGGAAGAAGAGTTCAAACAATATTGTTGGTCTTACATAAAGTAATGCGGAATTTGGTATAATTTTTCTACTCTCCTGTTTTTATTCATGCAATCTACATACATGTACCCATTACAAAGATTATTTTAGATGTAAGTGCAAGAAAATTTCCATCCCAAATGAGTTAAATGAGTTAATTGGAGTCACCTTAGAAAATATGCTTAAATGTCTGTATGTAAACCTATCCATGTTTAATTCTTAAAATTCAAAAGTACAAGTATATGCCTTAGTAGATTCAGGTTGTGACTGATCCTTCATTACTTCTGAATTTGCAAAATCAATGAATTTAAATTTGCATGCTCTTAAAAATCCAACCATTTTAAAGTTATTGATGGAACTCTATTACCTTTAAATGCTATCATGTATTATACTCTGTGCAAGTTAGTGATTGAATACTTTAAATTTAAATATAAATTATGGTACCAGTTCAACTCATTTAAAAATAGTACTTGGAATTGGTTGGTTCAAACAGTAGAATCTTGTGATCAATTAGAAAAAAATATTTCTAAATATAGACCCTAATAAAAACAAGGCAAAAATAGGAGCTTTGGAGGATCAGGACTCTTAATTTTCTGAAGACAAGAAAGTTCCTGACACTGCTGTACAGGAAAAATCCCAGTTTTAAAAGACAAATTTTCCAATGCAAATAGAAAACCAATCTCTAAGTTTTACTTCAGTTCCTGAAGATAGTCCTGCCAAAATTGACTACTTCTGCATACAAGCCAGGAGAAATTCTTGGAAATTCATAAGAAGTTAGAACTAGGATATCACAATATGAGTTAAGTATTTTCAAAAGAATAAGCAAATATATTACCCAACCGTAGGAAGTTTGATATGAAAATTGATGTTATACCTAATAAAATAATATCCTGGAGTCCGATATGCCCTTTTTCTGATCCTGAATTAAAGACATTGAAAGCCTATTTAGATGATCAACTAAAAAAAGCTTTATTTGCCCTTCATCTTTTCCTGCCAATGCTCCTATATTTTTGTTTAAAAAAAGCAGGGAGCTGCAACTTGCCATAGTGTTAGGAATGTAACATGCAACATAAACACAATAAATCTGTGACAGAATACGAATATTATTACATCCTAAATTGTGTTGATAGAAATGAGATAACTTCATCAACACAACAAAGTATCACTCACTGAAACTTGTTCTCATAATCAGAACTGAAACCTGTTCTTGTGGGTTAAACTAAAGCTCCAACATGGTATCTGAAGAAATGCACTGCAGCTACAGAGTAGAATTAACTCCCTTAGGGGTTAATTCCTGACACATAGACTATCATATACTTAACTTGGTTACAGTAAAAAACAGGTACTGATTATCCCTGACTATGAAATATCATATTGTTTTTCGAATGTACATGCATATTTTTTAAACTTAATTTATATAGTGCTTATAACTTAGTAAGAATTGAAAATGGAGATGAATGAAAAACAACTTTTTACTGTTGATTTGGTCATTTTGAATATAAAGCAATGCCTTTGGTTTGATCAATACTCCTGTCATATTTCAAAATTTAATGAATAAAATATTACACAATTTTCTTGATGTACTTTGTGTAGTATATCTTGGTGGTATGCCAATCTATTCTGAAATTCTGATTGAGCATTGCAAACCATGTTTGACAGGTACTAATGCACTTAAAGGAAAACATGTTATTTGCAAACTTAAAAAATGTTTGCTTTCAATACATTGTGTTAACTTTTTGGATTAGATTACAATAAATACTGGCATTGATAATGGATCCGAATAGAATGTCAAGTATATGCATCTAGCCTACCCTGATAATTGTGAAGACATTGCAGTTATTTCTGAGATTTTGAAACCTTTACAGAATGACTATTTCCAATTACTCAAGTATTATTCTTCCAATGTAATTGCTGTTGAAGAAGAATCAACCTTTTAAAAAGAAAAATGTTAAAGATCTTTTGAAGAGTTAAAGTGAATGCTCAATTTCCAAAAAGCACTACATCACCCAGATAGTTCTTGCCCATTTATTGTCAAATCAGATACTTTCAATTTTGCCATTGCAGGTATTCTCTTGCAAAATCATGATGACATACTATGCCCTATTGCTAACTATTCAAGAAACTTTTACCCCAGAATATAGTTATGAAGTACACTCCAAGAAGTTACTAGCAATTGTTGAATGTATTTATCAGTGGAGACTTTTTTGCTAAGCAACTCAAAACCAATTCAAGTGTTCATGGGTCATTGGAACTTACTGCATTTTTTAGTGCTTAAAAAACTCAATCGGTATTAGGTACAATAGTTGCTACTTTTAACCAATGTCAATTTTCAGATTATTTTTCAGCCAAGTATACAAGGTGAGAAACAGGATGCATTAAACTGGCATATTGGTTATATGCTTTATCTCAATGGTATTTGTATTAAAGACCAGGAATATGTTTTACCCTTAGAGGATAAGCTCTTATTGGGAATGACCCATACAATGGATAAACCTACAGTATTGAACTATATTAAGCTTGCCCAAGCTGAAAACAGGACCGTATTACCAAATTATGGACATAAAATTTTTCAGGAGGTAAATGATTGCATAATATTTTGAAATTGAATGATCATATCTATATCTTTGAAAATGAGTTTATTAACAGCATGTCATAATTTGTCATTTGCAGGCCATCCTGGTGTAAAAATAACTTTTGAGTTGATATTGCATTCTTATTGGTAGCCATCTTATCAGTGGGATTGTACTTTTTTTGTCAATTCTTGTAAAATTTATACTTGTGCAAAGCTAGAATGTAAAAAAAGCAGCTGGACTATTAATGCCACTACCCATTCCACCCCATTCATGGTATTTTATTTTGACAGACCTAATTACAGATTTACCATTGGGGAGGAGGTAGATTCAATCCTGGTTGCTGTAGACCGTTTTACAAAGCTGAGTCACTCCGATGCATGTACAAAAACAATTGATTTGTCTGTTAGCAGATTTATTTATGGAGCAAATTGTTTCAACTTCACAATTTTCTACAGGATGAAGAATCAAATTGGGTATCTACTTTCATCTCAAAATTTTGGTCAAGTTTTTAAAGAACTATGGTGTAGGACAGTAATTATCTTCAGCATACTATCAACAAACTAATGAGCAAATAGAACAAATCAATCAAAAACTGGAGCATTATCTACGGATTTATTCAGATCAGCAACAGCAGAATTGGATCAAGAACTTACCCATGACTGAACTGTGTTACAATTTTCATTTTCATTCAAGAATATACATGCCATTGCTTTGTGCCAACTACAGTTATGAATCTGTGTTAGACGAATTCACAAAGTTGTTACCTGAATCTCCAGTCATGGTTCAAGACTATTTTAAATCAATTTGAGAAAGTGTAGGAATCATTGGAAAAGCATAAAGAATTGCAAATAAATTGTCTAAAAATTTTGCAGGCTAAAAAAGGCATTTTGAAAAATTTCAGGTTAGTAGTTTTATTTATTTGAGTAATCAAAATATTTGAACAACCAGACCTTGTTTGAAGCTAGATTGGAAGGACTTGGGACCATATAGAACTATTCTAAAGATCAACTCAGTTGCTTATAAGTTACATTTACCAGCTACTATGTTCTTTATACATGATGTGTTCTATATTTTGCTATTATCATATTACAAGGCATCATAGTTACCCGATTGAAAACATCATTTGCCACCACCCACACACATTAATTATACTGAAAAATTCTATGAAGTTGAAGATATTTCGGATACTAAAAAAATTTGTGGAAAATTTCATTTTTAATACTTTGAAAAAGTTAATCAGACTTAGACATTTCATGGGAACCAAGAGAGAATTTGGCAAATAGTTGTGAACTTGTTGAGGACTTTAAATATCAATGTCAAGAGCACTTAAAATCCATGATGAGGGAGGCATATGTCAGAACTAGATTTGTTCCTCCGTGTGATGTGTAATGGAGCCATGATTCTATTGACTTAGTACACTTTATATGTGCATTCTCTTAAAGTGTATTCTCTTAAGTGTGTTCTATTAAGTTGCATTGTGTTGGCAAGGTTTATTCTTGGCAACACATAAGCAGGATTTAGCATATTATTGGTTGCATATGTTTCTTTGAGTTTCTTGTTGTCTTTACTATTTAATACACAGGTAGACTCCAATTTAGTGATTCTTAGCATAAATAATACCATTACTGAATTATATACATTGAAGTATAATATATAGATTCAACTCCAATTTTGATGGTAACATTAACAAATAAAATATTAAATCCAAATTTATATCAAGGTTCAGTACTGAAGAATGGCAAATATAAGCTTAATATTTAATAGCCTACTACCTAGACTACTGAAAGAAACCACAATTATAGTTGTGATACTTGAGCCACTTCCAGAATTTGAACTGAAATTAAAGAAATTTTCTTGCAGACAAATATGATGTAGATGCCAGTTAGAATGTATTTTCAATTATTATTCACATCATTCTCATCAATATGAAAACTTTATTTACTGATTAATTTAATTCATATTAGTTATTGCAGTATGTAGCAGTATTTACATATGTTTCTAAGAATGTTTTGGGGAATGCTAGGCTTTTCTGGGAATAATTTGAGATACTGATTAATCAATGCCTAGCACATGTAAAAAAAACATTGAACAATAACTAAGTAGTCCAAGTTATCAAATTCACAAAAGTCAGTTTTCTTATACAAATATAGTGGAGTAATATTGTCAGTAAATTGTATTACCAGTCTTATCTATCTTTATTTAAAAAGGTTGTATAAATTTCCAATATTTCCAGTAACTTGTGTTTGATCAACTGATTTTTCCTGATGATAAAATTGATGGTACTACTTTTTGCATTTACATGAAGCTAAGATATTTTGCTATTTGCTTAGATATAATTCTAGTCTCATTATTAAAGTCAATGTTGTTTACCCAAAACAGATTGAAAAAGATAATTCAACTGTTTGTCCATCCAATACTTCAATACAAATTATATAACATTCAAATTTACAGGTCAAGCAAATTAAAAGACACTTAATATTTAGTTAATTGTTCCTATTTGTTGGGATTAAAAACTAATTGTCAGTTTGATTCTAATTATTTTTCTATTGAAGATATTAAATATGCAGATTTCATATTAACTTACAGAAAGAGTATACTTAAAAGCAAACATTTAGATACAGTTTGAAAAGACTATAACATGAAACGTTGTAATTAATAGACGTATTGTGCGCAGACAAATCGTGCTTTCTTCTAGGTCATTAGTATACGAATAAAACTAAACTGGTGGCCATCACCACCATACCAGCAACTAAAGATTTTGTTGTGACTTTGTCCTTAGGATCGTAGCGAACAGCTGTAGGAATCAGTTCTTTGAGACAAATTATAACCATCATGCCAGAAACGAGCCCAAAAACTACTCCATATATGCGATCATCAAAATGATCTTTCAATATCAACCAGCCTAATCCAGCCCCAATAGGCTCAGTAATACCGCTTAGAATTGCCCACAGAAAAGCCTTATACCTGAAAAGGAAATAATTACTTCTTAATCTAGACTAAAATTAAAAAAAGCCATCAAAATTGGAATCTAAGGTTAAGGATGGAAATGAATTTCAAATCTTTTAGATATAAAATAAATTTCTGATTTAACTAATATTCGATCTATCTGAAAATTTGATGCAAAATTTGGCACAATGTAACATTTTACTTGTTTACTGCTATGTGTGAAAATTCTATAAACGTGATGCTATATTCAAATTTTACTTCTTAACAATTATAATAATCAAACTAATAAAGGCTATAGCACCTCATTAAGTCATTTCCCTGTCATTTTAAAGCATTTCTTAATTTATTTCTATTACTTGTTCAGTCCTGACTAAACTACATTATTTTATAAATCTCTCTTAGCAACTAAATATATGCATGCACAAAGGAGAGTCCTTACTAGACTACCCGTAATCAGTAAATCCCCTGTTAAAATTTACTGCATATAGTCTATAGCAGTGGTGCAGTGCATGCATAATTGCAAATAAATTTTAAGTCGTATATTCCAAAAACATCTTTATATACTAGTGCTACTTGAATTTTTCTCAATTATGCCTGTATTTTTAATGATTTTAACTCAGCCACTAAATACTTTAGATGAAAAATGAGTAACTCCAATGATTTATCATCATGCTTTCTGTTCAAAGTGTACATTGTACATGTAAACATAAGATAGAATAGTAACATGCAAAGATTTATACCTATTCCCAGTGGCATAATATACTGGAATAGCAATGCACAAGCCCTCTGGAATGTTATGTATGCCGATTGCCACTGCAAGAGCTGCACCCACAACAGGATCTGCTAGTGTACCCACAAAGGTAGCCAAACCTTCAGGAAAATTGTGTATACCTATGGCAATAGCCAACATAAAACCAGTTCTCACTGTAATTTTTTCGCTGTCAGGAATCTTGTTGCCAATAGCACTCTTGAGGTCATTTACTTCCTCAGTAGACTATAAACAAAGTTATTTTTCGAATTTTTCCAAGATATGACAGAAAGAAGAGCAATTAATTTAGTGGCGAATACTTGCATCAATTTAACATATTAAAAAATAGATTTTTAAATAAGGCAATGAAGAATAGTAATGTAATAATCACTTTCATGCTCTTTTTAGTAAGAAATTTAAAAACAAAATCTGAAAATGTCATTGACAATTGAAAATTCAAACATATTAGAGGAGCTGAAGTTATTTTAAGTAATTGTTTCGGAATTCAGACACAAAATAAGTAAAAGGCACCTCATTTTCAGCACGTCGTTTAGTTTCAGCAATCCTCAAAGTAATACCCATCATGGCTTCAGAGTCAGCAATATCCACGTTATTGCCTTTGTTTCCTAGCCTCTCAATGCAATGCACAGCAAGATCAAGTAGCATGTAGAAACATACGCCGCCAAAGAAGCTAAGAGTAGTGTAAGCGTATGCGACACCTTCGGAGTACCCAGAGTCACTAAACCCGGTATTAGATTTTACAAATATTTCAATCATACTGACGAAAAGCATAACACCAGCGGCAAAAGAAACAACGCCAGCTAGAAATAGACCATTTGCTAAATTTACCTGCAGTCATATTAAAAAGCTAATGTAGAGAGTTTAAATAAGATTTCGTTTCCTATTACAAGGAAAAGTACCAATCTATCGCTAAAAACGACAGCCGCGCCTATAAAAGTACTACAGCCAGCACCACAAACTAGAATAAAAGCCTGTTGCTCATCTGTTAATCCCATAGTGAAGAAAGAGAAAGTAATTTATTGGCAACAAACTGAACGTCAGATAAAATAGAAGTCAATTTTAAATGTTTAAGAGATTATAACTTTAGTTTTGATATGTATCTATGGTTAAATTGATTATGGAGGTAGATTCAATAGCTCATGTGCTCACAAGTAATTGGCTCATGTACTCACAAATAATTGGCCAAATGCACGCTTATGTTGCGTTTTCCACTCGGGAAAACCATTTAGTAACGGATAAAATTGATATTTTGTCATAATCTCTAACTTAAATTGTAGCGATTTATAACCCTGACGACTGTTTGTATTATTCCTGAAAAATCTGGGACTCAATAATTTCCTGTGTCTATTTTTATATTTTTTTTATCTGCGGGAATGGAATTTTGTGCCAGTTGGTTGAATGCCGAGATATTATTCAGTCATAACAACAGGGGTAGAATACACAAGAATTGAGCCCCATCAGAGGATGGCGCCAAACTTTTTTAAATTCACACATCTTCATACCAAAACATTTTCACTTCCTCACTTATACAAAATTCTAATGAATCTAGAGATATAAGTAGCCTATTATAACGCAATACATCCTCATGAACTCAGAAGAACGGGCATATTTCTGGAAAATCTTGGTGAATGGCGCATTTATTTTGACGTCGACAAACATGAAGTAGAAGAAACGACGAGAACTGACAGTGCGCTAGTAAACATATAAAAAAGGAATGCCGGATTCGAAGAAAACAAATATTATAATGCTTCAAGTGATAGAACATTCCTCAATGAAGAAGACAAAAATTATGAGACTAGTGCTAATATTGTAAAAGCAAAGATTCAGTAAAAAGCTACAAGAGTGACTTATTTTCCGAAGATGGTGATGAAGAATTTGCTTACTCATTAGCAGCAATTAAGTAAAGAACTTCCGCAAGCAGCACATATAAAACATTCAATGAAATTTAAAATGATGTGAGTATTTTAGCTACCATTGAAGGCTTGAAAATATCTTATTCGAACATTGTGAAAAAAAGCAATTCTCAGTATTCTAATGACGTTGACAACGGCAGATTTTCCTGCAAAATTACGCAAAAACTACCGGGATGTGAAGCATTGAGGAAATGTCCCTTCTTTATTTACTACAAATCTTACATAGGAACAAGCTTATACATAATCGGAAAGAAAACTAACTTAAATCACAATCACTCAATAAACCAATCTCTACCTCATATAAATGGAAAATCACTTCTAAGAAGTAAAAATTTGACTGGTAAGTAGCTCAATGATCTAATTCAGCTTTAAGCATCCATGAGCTAGAAAAACTGCGTGAAATAATGTCTATAAAATATAATGATGCAACATTTGGTAAAAATGTACTAAAGCAAATGAAAGATATATCCATAATGCAGGATTATGGCACCAGATCAACCGGAAGATTTGATGAAATTTAGAGAGGATTACAAAATAATGGGGGTGTTTATAAATATGAAATTGAATAAGATTTAAGAATTTGTAATCTATAGCTGTTAAAATCACCAATGGTGGAGTATGTAATTATTCGGACCTTATAATTTAAAGTGGCACATTCTAATTGAACCTGAATTTGTATCAACAATTGTAATTTGTATCAATACTTAAAGTTTGAATTGTTTTTACAGTACATATCGATGTTCAGAATTGTATTAATTGCCACAAAGATATCAGTTGAACTCGGTTTAATGTAAACAAGTTAGTATTTAGGTTTTTGATGTAAATTGTGTTTCCGCTTATTTGCGGAAAGACCAACAACATATGTGTATTCTCGTTCGATTCTTGTTAATTTCTGATTCTTACTCTCATCTCTCCTCATTATTCTTGCTCTTTCTCACTTTTGGCTGTGCTCGCCTTATACTTCTTTGTATAGTAAATATTAATTGATATGTACATTACTACTATATACATATAAATAATGACTTTGCGATTGCAGATGGGACTTATAAACGCAATGAGCATGACTTCATGCTAATCACACATTCAGTAATATGTTGCCTGGATATGACTGTCATTCCTGGAATAACATTATTCTTGACTGAAAATGGAGTGATATATTTAAAGGATTAGGGTTTCTAATTTAAAAAAATTTACTTTTATGACAGTTGAAGTAACTGCTTTTCCAATCGTAACTGAATAATACAGACTGAATCATTCGCTTTGCATCCATCACTTTACACAAAAACTTTTTTGATCAGCACTTGGTATGGAATCAGAAGAAAAAGAAGAATGTATATCTGACTGTTCAAAACTCTTGCATTATGATTTAGTTGAAATTGATATGCTACAGATTATAATATCTGAGATGGCAGCAAAGTGTGTCTTCTCAGCAGCAGCTAGTGGCTACATAAAAAGAATTGATGAATTAAGAATGAAATTTGTTACACCTGTACTAGTCAATTTTTTCAGCCAGCCACACATCATTGCAAAGAGCAGAAAATGCCTGCTCTATGATAAAAGAAGACATAAGTAGAAAAAAGTTTTTGCAACTATTTATTATTGCAAATTTTAAACCACATTTAAGCATTAAGTTGCCAACAAGAAACAGATACTTATAAGGAAATAATGAAGCTTACTAAAAAAATTTAAATGGAGCAATTATACAGATTTTAAGTAGCAAGATGAAAATATAAAAATTTCAGACAGTGAATACAAAAAAAAACAAGCAGATTTGATTAAAATTGGAAAGTATTCTGGCATAAAACTCCATTACTAATCAGATTTGTAAAAATAGAAACTGAAAACAATCAGTACCATTATGCATCTGCAGTTCCTACAAATCTTTTTAATCTCTTGTTGGTACATTTGTAAAGTTTTTTTCTAGAATTCTAGATATTCTATATGATAAAAAAATGCTCTGAAGTGTTGAAAGCTAAATCATCATTTGTTGTATGCTTCAGTCGTGAGAAATATTGGTATTTCTGATGTTATAGAAAAGTTCTCACACTGTAAAAGAAAAAGTGAAAATTATTAATCATGCAATAAAAGCTTATGAGTCAGTTAACTCTCCTAAATATGGATACACAGTACAATAGTCTTCATAAGCAATTCAAAAAAAATTTTCAGCAATAGGAGTTTCTCACTCACAAAATCACAGAACTGTATTGCTAGGAGTTACGTTGCTTGCAAACAAACTCAATACATCAAATTCTTCATTGGAATTTGGAGAAGGTCTGCCAGTCATGCAGTCAAAGAACTGAAATGAAGAACAGCAAAGTTCTGTCACCAAAATGTTAGGAATTAACTCCTTAAGGAGTTAATTTTATTTTATAGCTCTGAAATTTTGTTTTATGGTAAGTCATTGCTCTACATATTGGAATTCTAAATTTTATGGTCAGTCATTACTAGACTTTGGTGACGGACTAAGATTAAGATTTGTGCGCTACTGCAAAATATGTTCACTTCCAACAACACAACTTATGCCTGTGTAAATGTGCTCTTTACTCTAGTTTTGAGTCTTGTTTGGAAGTACATGCATAACACAAGAATTACTCAGTAATAAAATAGAAAAGACTTTATTGATATAAAGAGTTCAATGAGTACAATCACATTTCCAATTTACTTGGTATTTTTTCTAGCAAAATATATACATAGTTAGTACAAATATCAAAATTAGAACCATCAATATGACTTTTTAGAATGTGCATTAAAACCTTCAATATGCAGAAAAATAGACTGTTGCAACTTTTTTGTAGATTTAGTCATAATATGTCTTACTACAGCAAAATATCAGTAATCTTACTTAACTTAATAGGTGTATAATGCATTGCTCTAATGATCATTTGCTGAAATTGAAGGTAGTGGCAAGTTGTTCACTTAAGGAAATTCATTCATGCTTAATTCTTTATGCAATTCATAAAGTTCTTTTGTAATACCATTGCCAATAGGCAGTAATAGATAAAAATGGTCTTTAGTACTACTAGCACAATTATAGCAACAAATTTCATTGCTGAAATCTTTGTGAGTATTATGTAGGAGATCATAAAGAGCTTTTTTTGGTATTTCAATACTAGAATTAATTATCAAAATACTGCAACTAAGCAAACATCTAAAGGTGTTAGGACGAATAACTAGTGAATGCAGCTTCTAAGAACTTTAAAATGAGTGCGGAATATATAACTGTTAGGTATTAACTCTTTAAAGGGTTAATTTCATTTCATAGCTGTGGAATTCTACAAAAGTTTTGGAAGTGAATCAATGTTTGATACATCAGACTATGGTGATGGGCTATGGTGACAAATTAGGATCATTGTTTGCATGTTACTTTGAAGCATATTTACTTCCAGCAACACAACTACATTTGCATACAATATACTCCCTTGCTGTTGTAATTTTGTGTCTTACCTGTTTTGCTTGCACATTCATAGCAATAACATAAGTACTATTAAATTATAATTATTACATGATATTTTTATAACACTTCATTTCTTGAATCTACACAAGACATGTTATCTAAGAAGTACAATGATTGCACTTTGAACATGATCTTTAACTTTTAACAAGTATCTTTGAATATTGATAATTGCCAAAAAGTAGCCCTGGTATCAAATGCTCTGCCAGCTACTGTTCCATGTCTATTGCAGCTGATTTGTAATTTAAAATCAATTTATGTTGAGGTCAAAATCGATTTAAGACCATGAGAATATCCTAAACCTGCATTTTAACTGAAACACCAGCCTTGTGGAATATTCTCACTAATCAATAATCACATTCAAGCAATATTTCATTATGATACAAAAGCAATGATTTTCTTGACTCAGATTTATCTTTCAACATTCTATTAAATATATCCTCACTTGCTAAGCTAATTTAACACAATAAAACGGTTATACATTCATAAAAACTATTTATAAACAGCTTTTTGATCATAAATTTTCTATGGAAGACTTTTTGTTATGTCAATAGATTTTACCAGCAAAAAATGTAGGATAAAAGCCAGATGTAATTTTTTATAAAAGATTGCTGTTCAAGTTTTACAAACTAAATTGTGACAGTTTTGTGCAATGTAAAGCATGGAGCAATGGCATTTGAGTCTAGTGAAAGCTAAAATAAAATATTGCCTCAAATCAATAAGAACATATTGCAAAATTGCCAATGCATCTAAAAGTGAAGGAACCAATACCCCAATAAAGCTCAAAAGCATTTGAGACAACTGCTTAAGACCACACTGCATATACAGTGCTTTACATCAACTTAAAAAAATTGCATTCAAACTGGCAAGAATACACTTCTCTGTACATGTTGTAAGACACTTTGAAACAATATAAAAGCAGCTATTGAAAAAAAGTAGAAAAGTACTTTAAAACTGCAATCATGAATGTGCTGTATGAAGAAGACATACTATATTACATATATGCTTAAACAAACCTATACAATAATGCTGATGGTGGCAGCAATGTCAAAATTAAAAAAAACATCAAGATTCTACTGCAATTATAACAAGAAATACTGATAAGTTTAATATTTGCTGTTCTAAATTGAAGGCATCAGTTCAGCATTGAATGAAATGGATGACATTGGTTTAGTGTAATCAATAGACAGATCCATTATCGTTAAACTTCAAGTATAGAAACACTGATGAAATTAGACTGGAAGACTAGGCAGCATATACTTGGAATTTAGTAGTCTTATAGGTCATGGGAAATCTCAAGAATGATTGGAATTAAGATTGAAAAATATGCCTTTGAACTTCAGCATACATAAATAACTGTAAAGATATGAAAAATTTATTATAATGAACATATTGTACGCTTAATGATACAATAAAATCAGGAGAGACTACATAATTGGGTTGGGGGGGAGAAGGGACTTGAGCATAGTACTGGATAAAACATGAGCATTGACTTAGTGTGAACCATGAGTCTATCAATCAGAAATACAAGAATGAAACAGCAATTGACTTCTTTTAAAAGTAAAATGTTAGGAACCGCTATGCACCATTACTTATGGAGGATACGGATAATAGCGACAGTTCATGAATTATGATATTGTT
>JAULBW010006141.1:0-17691 GCA_032358265.1 Vaucheria bursata | reverse complement strand
TTGGAATTTTGTCCTTGTTCTGAGTATATTCTTGCCGGATTAGCTCTGGCCTTTTTGCTTCAACACGTTTAATCAACTTGTTCCTGACAAAAACTATGCTACATTTAGTTTAAAAAATTCATTAAAAATATATAAAACACTATTTATTGCACTAAAAATTGCATGCAAATTACAATGTAACAGTTGTTTACACTAGTAAATCTGATTGAGGCAAAAAAATGCATTTTTAATGGTTCAAATTCAGTTCATGTACAAATATATTTGTACACTTATGGCAGTAAAAACAGGTCTTCCAGAATATCTGAAAGAAACTCCAAAGAGTGTACAAATCTGTAATGCAATGGTCCATAATTCTATTCTTTTATTTTTAATTCACCAACAAATTTTTTGGCAAAAAATGTTTTATTCAAAATTTAAGCTGAGACAATAAATTCAGTATTCTAATAAAAATAATTAATGTAAAATTTTAAATTTATTTTAACAAAAAAACTTATAATACAACTAGATGCATTCAACAAAAGTAAAACAAACCACAGCTATTAGTAATTATCAGTTTAGATTTTTGGTGTTAATCAGCATTACTTTTATATATTCAGTATAAAAAATTATCTTAAAGTTCTTACAACTTGATGCATTTCTCTACTTTATGCAAATTCCAACATGTTGAAATTTTTGTTAAAATTTTTATTTGTATATTTCATGTAATAATCTTGAAAAATGATTTACAAGATCTTTGACAATGTACTAATTTATCATAACTTAAAATTGTTTTGTGCCTTCCATTTAATTTTTTGTCAAAAAAGTCTATCCATTGCGCTATAAAATAGTAGATAGTTGTTAATAATTGTGCAAATTAAAAACTTTTATTTTAACATGACCTAGTTGAAAATTTATTGCTAAATTTGAGTAGAAAATCTGTTTTATCTCTTTTTTACATCAATGTTATGAATGCTGGCTGCTAATTGCAGTAAAGTTATACTTTAAGATTTGTACTTGTAAATTCAATAATTTAATTGTTTTAATAATGCAGCCTTACCAATAAAAAAGCATAAAAGAAGGCCAGAAACAACAAAATAAAGTGAGCATGCTTGGTTAAAGAAAAATTTAATATGCATCTTTAATTAACATTTTTATGAAATAATTGTTAGGACCGCATTAACAGTTATTATATATGCGCATATTTTGTATGTGCATAACTTGGCCATTCTTGTTGGGCAGTTTTTATTCTATCTGAAAATTTGTCTTTGTAGTTTGGTTGTTCCCAATCAAGAAACTACTTTATTTAGCTCACTCTTATATCTATCAATATATCAATCATATTCTTGGACTTCTGGACAATTTTGAACATAATATACTGTTGTATTTTATCCCTTGTTTCATATTTGTTTGGGTTTATTTGTTCTGAATCTTTTGCGTTTATTCCTTATCTTGAAAGTTGCTCATGATTGCTTTAAATCCCATTCCTGATCATTCCTGACAACAATGTTCTTTTTCAATGAGTCAGTAGAAAGTTGTACAAAATATTACATTCTTTCTCTTTCAGTAGTATTTATTTCTCTACAGTTACCACTTTACAACAGTTTTCAAAAATCAACATACTTTTACTACTACTATTTTACTAAGTGTTTTTGATAATCAAATATGACAATTTTTGGAACTAAAAAGCATTTTATGTAATCAACTAGAAAATATTTAATATAGAAATGACTATCTTTTTTTCTTAACAATTCCTTATAGTAATAGATTTGAATGATACTCTTGATCCTTTATTCTTAGCATTTTTGTATACAATGATTATCCATTATGATCCAGTAAGTTTTTAATATGACAAGTGCTCTTGCAGTTTCCTTAGTTTGAGTTAAAAATTTTAGGAAATTAATTGAACACAGTTTGCAGTAAATATGTTGAAAATTTTTTATGTAAAGAGATGAGCTTAAAAAACAAACTTGCTCCAGGACTCAAATTTGTGGCATATCATTTACATCAAGATATAAAATCAGGTTAGACTATAGAAAATTATATGAGATGAATATGCTTCAGATTGTATTTTTTTCACATTTGTTTCATGTCATTTTGAAATAATTACAACTATACTGGACTCATCACAAAATTTAACTTTTTATAATTTATCCAGTACAATTTTCAAGTTTTTACAGTAACTTATTATTCAAATTGCATCAATACAATGTTAATGCTCTTTGAATCTCAAGTTTATATCCATGCCAAGATATACCATCCTGGCAACTAATGATATATATTGAAAAACACTTTTTACTGCCTTATACCATGTCATTTTATACTAAAACCTCTTGTCAAAGTTGAAAAATCAGCACACAAGCGTTTACTCTGATAAAGAGGAAAACTAGACAAAACGAGAGATATGTAAATGAATTATTATATATTGTTAATTACAAAGTAAGTACTCAAATGTTTATTAGGAATTGACTCTTTCCTACTGATGCGGTATTCAGTTATAGTACTTTTTCTTGTTTTTTGGGAATTATTGTTGGTCAAAGACATGTGCAGGTATGTGACTTTCCTTTGATTGGGCAAAGTCATGAGTTTTTTTGTGTTTATGCATTAGTAAATCAAAACCACTTTCAGCAAAGCAAGCTGCAATTACTAGTATACTTTTAAGATCTTTGTGTTTCATTTTGTTCTGTTGTGTACTTAGCAATTGCAACATCAAGGAGCTTAACCTGCGTGATCCAAAGTGAGACTTTTAATCACTTAGAACAAGATAAATATCATTGATAATTGATTATAGTCAATTTTTGACAATGATTGAATAGTCAAGTAGTACTACCTTCATTCAATAATGGACACAGTGATCCTAACGTAGTATACATAATGGAGAACATTTGAAAAGTTTATGAAGAATATATCATTCAACTAAGACATTACCACTTATTTCAGACATAATAAAGTAAGTCAAGCAAATGAGTACAAAACAAAGCATATAAAAGTAAACTTGAGAAATGAAGAATAAGTAGATATTTCATTTGAGTGCTAACAATAAACTAAAATTGAACAGCTCATTTTGTACTGTACCAAAAAAAGCATAAAACTCTATATATGACACTTAAGAAGTGGTATAAATTATCATAGCATTAGACTTTGGTAGAAGAAAGATTAAGCACACAAATATGCAAATATATGTAAAGTTTGTATTTTATCATTAGTATATTATGATAATCTTTAAGCACTCTTGCTGCAGATGCAAAGCTCTTCATGCTTTACCAGAAGTATTGGTCAAAAAATAAATGATGCTAGAAAAGGTGGATCATCAATTAATATGCATATAATTAAAACATAAGTTCTATATAAATTTATATGTAAAACTGAACAACTTTGAATTGATTAGGATATACTTTACTAAATTTTAAATGTGGAGGGCTTTAGATAGAGAGCATGTATTGAGGTTTCAATGAGATATATTTTTTCTCCGCTTCTTATAAGTCACCATGAGCTTTTTTACCTCTCCAGCTATTTCAAGTTTTCTGACTCAAAAAACAACACTTTTTGAGTTTAAAATTGATTAAGTATTTTTTTGTATTTTTTTACTCGATTTGTTGAAAACGAAAATCTTGTGCAAATAGGCTTAAATTGAAATGAAGCACAATTTGAACTACTTCTAAGACCCTTAAAATGTTCGAATATATGTGATGATGAGTCAAATATATTCATGAATAGCGGAGTTTTCTTTTAGTGGCATTCTTGTGAATCAACTATGAACCACAGATTAGTATCATAATATACGTTGCATTAAAAATTTCAAATGGAAGAGTAATCTCTCCATTAAACTGTGGAAGGTATAATTTAAATTAGTCAAGTTAAAATCTTTCCGAATGACTTTTATTTCGGGCGAAAACTGAAGTAGTCAGTGATTAAAAACACCAAGTGGTAGATAACGAAAATTTTAAATTTCAGCATTCAATAAAGATTCATTGCAAATATCTTTAAGTAAGTTGAATCAATGATTTTACTTGTTCATTGCTGTTTTTCATTTAATTAAATTTTCAAAGTAATCAGAAACTAATGGAAATTACTACCGCTAAGAGATATGCTGATTTTTCTTCACCTCTCGACATTGTTTGCAGACATGATTGAGCCAAAAGTTGAAAGAGTGCTTTCGAATTTGTAGAAATATTCAGGTTTAATACCAGAATTTACCATTTTTAAACGAGTTAGGATGTTTGTAGTCTCAAGTAATTTGGAAAACAAACGATATTTAATCTATTTGAAACGGACTTGGACTTGGTTTATAAAAAAATTATATCGTTAGATAGGATAAAAATACCATGAAACAAAACAAAACAAAAATTTGAAAATAAAGGAACTTTAATTTACATCCACTCAAGGTCTCAAAATTCAAACTACAGGACAGTATAATTTTAAAATTTAGTCTTGATACACCCAGTCATGCTGTTACCCATGGATAAGTCATAAGTAACAATCATGTTAACAGGATAGTGCTACAGAATATTTTTTAAAGCTTTTTTCGTTAACTTTCTAGTGTTGTTGGGGCACCAAGGCTTGTTTACGGGATTTTTTGGACACGCAGGAATTGTACTGCAAGTTGAAGGATTTTTAATGCTTACGTCGATGCTATCAATTTCACTGCCTCCGGTGATAACAGCAAGAGTTACCATACCCATGTCGCTAAAAAAATAAAAAGATGGTAAGAACAATAATTTGAAAAGTCACATCGGAAATTGTTCTAAGTCAATAAAAATTCTTTCAATTTTTCATTTAATTACAAACAAATTATCTAAAATTGTGATGAACTATAAGGTTGATTTACTTAATTCTAAGAAAAGAGAAGAAACTATTATCTTTGCTTAATATTCAACATATCTTCTACATTTTCTACATCAACAATTCAAAGTTATCTGGTAATAATATTCTATTCTATTTCAACCTAACAAACACTTTACAGAATTCCTGTTACAATTGCAAAGGAATAATTATTTAAAATTTGCATCCACCAGTAGATGTAACTCAAGCTAAACTAAATTACTAATCTTTTCAACTGCATGTTCAACTAATAATTTGTATACAAAACTAGTCTGCATCAAAATAAGCAAATATACAACTCGATATGGTATCTTAAAAGATGATGTCTATGCAGAATCATTTTCATTGATCCTCCCTCAGATTCTAAATTTCTTAGATGATGGATCACAAAAATATAACTTTTTTCAATTTATGCCCAACAATTTTTTTGAAGACTCACGAAAGTCAAGAAATCCTTTCAAGACAATTTATAAAAACAGTTCCTTTTGAAATAGATGTCTACGCTGTCTCCGGAATGATTTCTCGAATGAAAGTTCACAGCTATGGATATTAAAAAAAAAGCTATTCATTTCGGATAAAGAGGCAAAATTTAGTAACCTTTTGTTCTGGACAAAATTCTGGAGTCAGGGTGGAAAAGCAATCATTTACAACATTGTAAAATAATCACCATTACCTTGAATTGATGGCAAGGATTAAATAGCATGAAGCTCTCACCTGTGTTCGAATATGTGACAATGCAAAAGCATATTTCCACCATGTCGATCAGCTCTGAATCGTACGATGGCAGTATTTGGAGCTGTACCAAAATACAAAAAAAAATGAGTAAGACCTGGTAAAAAATTTCCATATAAACTGATTGCATAATTAAGACTGGAGTCTTAAAAACACAATTAATAAATCGAAGAACGATTTAATTTCTCAAATATAAAGAACAGATGGGATAAATCCATTAACCCGGTCTTAAAGTCAGGGATATTTTAGTATTGATTGATAGATTTCTTAGAAAAATATGGAGCATTTTAAAAGATATTTTGGTGATTTCACAAATTCAAGCACAATCTTCAAAATTTTAAGACCCGGCTATCAATTTTACATCGTTATAGGAAAAAAAAGGCAAAAGCAAGACCTTTCAAAAAAAGAACAATTTTATCACTTCGGAACTTACCAGAAATAGTATCGAGCCAATCCCCTTCTTCAAACCAGTGAGGCAGCATATCCCAATTATATACTTTTTGAAGTTGAACGTGATTTATATGCATGTGCGACGGATGAAGATCTGTACCCGTAAACGTCCAAGCTTGTACGGAACCTTCCTTTATTGTGGCTATAGGAGCCGTATCTTCCTCACTCCATAGCATCCCGTTGATAACGCCTTCGGTTAGAAGTACTGAGGTAGTTTTAGTTGGCATCGGTTCTAATCGCAAATCAGCCAAATAAAAAGGCCTGGATAAAAATTGGAAAAAAACTTCCACATCAGATATTTTAGCAAAAATTTGCACATAAAGAATATCGGATATCATGAATTAATTTTGTGATCCATACAAATTCATCATATTTGAATTTTTTTGCTTTAGGCTAATCATATGGTTACTACTGAAGTTGCCCTGTGAAAGCAACTAGCCAGTTTGCATAAAAGTTTAGAAATAACAATCAACTTTTATTTTTTCATGCACTCCTATTTAACTTAAATGGCTTTATGATCTTACACGTACTTTTGAAATTGACAAATTTCAAATATAGACTATAAATTTCAAAAATAAACTTAAGAGCGCATTGCACCAAGTGAAGCATCATCATTTTGAATACAACAAATGAATTCTGAGTTCCAGCCAGGCTTGTTATATTCGAAGATCAATGTATGACTCAGCTCATAAGTCATGTCAGCCCTGATCATAGTCTTAAATAACTACATGATAAATACAATGAAATGTATACAAATATATATAGACATACGTACCTGCAAGGTTTCCACAAAGGTAGTTCAGGATCATCTATAATTTTTCCAGGAACTACGTTGATCGTTCCGGTAATTTTCCTCGTAGATGCAGAGAACATTCCAATTGATATCCTATACTTACCAGGAGTATCGCAATATATAGCAACATCTGCTCTTCCACTAACACTGAAAAAATATTCGCTAGTAATTTCCCGGCCGACTAAATTCGAATACACGCCGTCTTTCGCGATCATTGCTGATTTACAGGCGACTTCTCCCTTGTCAGTTCGAATCGATACAATTGCGTTGTCTAACCGACTTACGTGCAACATACGTAACCTAGTCCATCGGTTCGAGTTAATGGTCATTGAATAAGAATCGCAGCCATTTATCAAGTAGTACGGTTTGGTAGATGTTGATTGGTACACCTAAAATTAAATTTAATGAATTCAGTTGTAAACAAACATAAAGACTTGTAAAATTAGAGCTGTGCACAACTTTTTATAGTACAAGAGGTGATTTTCAGGTTAAAGTACGTACACGCATACGAGTGTAAGAACTGTCTGCATGAAACCTATGTATGTGGGTCAGCATGTCGCATCTGTAGATATTTGTTTATAAGTATCAAAATCGGTGCATTTACCTCATCTCCTGAAGTACGAGCAATAGATGTAGTAAACACCGGATCCATATACTGAAACACTAAATTTTGAATCGGCATTGTTCCATAAATAGCCGGCCTAGTCGGTAAAGCCTCGAAAAAAGGATTATCTTCGATAATCAGCATACCGACAGCACCTCCGCCAGCTTGAAGTGACACAGCTCCATGAGAGTGTGGGTGGTAAAAATGAGTCCCTCCTGGAAAAATATACATAAATATTAAACTTTGGATTTGGGCTATTCAGTATAATCTATGTACATTTAATTAAGAGATGTGTAGTTCAGCCAGAGGACGATCAATAAATATCAGCTATGCTAAGAACTTAAAGGCTTGGTATGTTACAAGTAAATCATGGATTTATTTTGATATAATGCTGAAGAGTTCATCACAGTCCATGCAAATAAATCCTTCCACGGTTTATTAGTCAAATATAGGGACGTGACATCATTTTGCAAGTAAAAATATGTAAATGAGCATCGCTATTTTAGGATAAATATATTTGAATTTAAGCGAGTTTGCACTGACCTGCATGATCGCAAGGAATCGCGAATGTATAGAGAGCTTCTTCTCCAGCTACGACGCTGCAAATTATGAATAGAAGTGTATCAAACACTAAATTTACATTTGTATGCATGAATGTATGCATGAATTGAACTTACTCTCTTAGCACATTATCTGCCTCTCCCATCCCCGATATATGCAATCCATGCGTATGTAAATTAGTGTGCAGAGGCTTATGATAGGAGTTCAAACTGCCAGTTTCAGAATTTGGCCATCCGTCAAAGTTGTTGAACAATGTTAATTTGTATACATTGCAGGCTTTCATTCTTATAACAGGACCAGGAATCATTCCATTATACCTAAGAATATGTACAAAAAAATTTAGATAAAAATGTATGCATGAATGCATTTAAAAAATCTATATATTACAATAGTAGCATATTTGACATGTCAGGATGTATATAATTTCTGAAACTTTACTATTGAAAAATTTTGTAAATAACAAAAAAACGGATGTATATCTGTATGCATTGTTATGCAAAAATATCTATAATTGCCCACTTTTTATAGTATATTTAATATAAAAAATTATTTCTAAAATTCAAAAAACATGCACTCATATGTTATTCGTGTATTGTTAACCACTTTTTATCGATAGCAGGTTAACAAATATGTTATATAGTACATTCCATATGCATACATTCTATTATCTTTAGTTTTAACCAAATGCCTGATGCTACTGACGAAGGATTAGGTCGCAACACAAAAAAGTCATATATTTTTTAGTCCTAGGATATATGCTCTGAGTCTAACCAGTATGAAATAATTACAAAAATTCAAATTTTATGCATACCCTCGAGAACGAGTATCGCCATATTTATTTGACCACTGAACTGCCCCAAACTCAAGGGAACCCTCAAAATATCCCTCTCCCGAATCTGTCCAGACCAATGTCTCCATATTATCAACTGGTGATGTCATAGTGCATATGGGCTCATATAAGCTTACGGGGGGAGCACCCTTAGGAGCATCAGGTATTTCAGTAATTTCGACTAACCCGGTACCCTCTTCTAGAGGCTAAATTTAAAAAAATAAAAAAGACATAACAAATCAATCTGAAAAAGCAAAAAAAGTAATGAACAGAAATATGAAAAGTTATGTATATGATTAAATTACATTCATTTTAAATATGCATTTCATAGTTATTTTGAGCTATAATAAATTCGGATACAGCAAATTCAGTCTCTCTACGAATTTCAGTAATAACAAGTGAACAAAAAAAGTAATATCGCGTCCAAATGTTCAGTATCAAATTTTATTTAAAACAAATAAAATTTGGGGATCCCAACATATTCGTTGTAAATTAAATTTACCGCATATCTCTTTTAGAACATTAAATATATATGATAAGTTCAGGCTTTTATTACGTACACTTACAAAAACAGAAAACTAAGTTCTACTTCTAGGGCATGTATATTAAACAACTTACATCATCAGAACCCCCAGAAATAGAAATGATTCGTGCGTGTTCGTAGTCTAACATTAATAGACGACCATCAACCGGGTGAATGAGTAAATGGGAAATACCGACATCTCCCTTTTCCATTAGTGCCCGCACTGTAAGACAAATTGAATTCAGAATCATTGAAAACTTAGAAATTTTCTAATTGTATTCATTAATTGATGTAAGACTGAGATTAAGACCTTCTTCATGCCTGAAATAGACTAATCCAATCTTAAAATATGATAAATAAACATAAAATCTCAGAAAAGCTCATCAAGATTCATGGCTAGTAATGACCAAAATCGATTATATTTTTCACATTTCTAGTTTTAGAGATAATTTTAATGTACCATCAGTTAAATCCCCATCTTTGTTGATAGTCCCGAAAAAGAGACAGCGCTTTGAATGATCAGAAAAAAACAGCTTGTTACTATAGCGCAAACCAAGACCGTCTCCCTCATTTATTATAATTCTGCATAGGGGAAGAACAAACGAACAGAATGTTAAGAAATCATGTATACAAGTAATGTAATTATGCAAACTTTCTGTGTCCATCTATAGTTGCCGATACATCTGATAAAAAATTTTCGTAAAATTACCGTACATAAAATATGGATATATGTCGTGAGCTTCAAGTATCACAAATTTTCCAGCACCACCACCAGATTAATTTATTACACCTGAAAAATTGAATTTGAACCTGGGCTTATTATATTTTTTCAATTATTGATTATGAGTGGAAATTCATTTTAAATTGAATTTGTTATGTCTGAAGTTTAAACTATTATATATATACATTATAATCATATAAATACATACCCGCTGATTGCTGCTCGCGTTCCTCTGCACCCCTCAAAATTTGTGTCTACAATGTCCCTATACTCAAAGCTTGGTGACAAATAGTTGGGTTCGGCTACGGTGTTCGCATATGACCCAACAAAAAACTCCTCACTAACACCAGCAGCCTGAAATCACAAAAAATACAATGTATTCGATATTCCATTTGATAGCTTTACACTCCACCAATCACTGTTTGCTAGTACGTATCGATATCTCTAATGCAATATATTTGATTAGCTCATAATTTTTGGTATTACCGACAATATCGGTTTATTGCATATCAGCTCCAAAATTAATTTATCAAAGTACTGGGAAAAGTGCAGGTCACTAAAAATAGAAGGATTTTTAAAATAAAAATAATAAATATGGCCTTGTAAAAGTGGATATGAACAGGCAAATAATTTACTTTATTACTCTTCAATTTGTTTAAAATTTCTTGATAATTTATAAAAGAATTTGTTCTGCGATCTTACACGTTACTACAGAGACAGACAACACTGGTAATTTTTACAAAATAATCTGCAGTCAGCTGGCATTACACATTTACATACAAAATTCTGGCTGGAAACGATAATTCTAAGCTCCACTTTTAGTTGCACAATTAAAAAAGGCAAAATTGAAACCCTCTGAATGATAAAAAAAGAATAACCTAATAGGAATAAGACGTAAAAAATAGTCTTTTCGGCAACACCACTAGTAAATTACGTTCTTTTCGCATTCAGAGTAACATTTCTTCAAGATAATTTTCATTTCGAGAGCAACTGCTAGATTTTTAATATTATATGCTGCAAATGTGTCAATTGATTTCCACAATTAAATTTTCAATAAGAAAAATCATAGAAATTCATGTATTTACCTTGTATATTGGGTCACAAATATCGAATCCATTTTCAATCAAATACATAGCACGGGCATTTTCACTATAAGAGCCTAGCGGTTCACCAAGTTCTCCTTCTAAACAGGGCCACCCCATGTTATATACTGGTGTGTCATCAGCAGAACCCCTGAAAATATTTACATAAATTTATGCCTGCAAACGTATATATGTATCTATGTTCCAATACATAAAGTACTAACCTGGCCGAAATATGATAAATTCTCTCAGCTTTACTATTTCCTACGTCACCAATCCAAATTGTATCATCAGCAAGAACAGTAGATGAATAAGGATTTCTACCGCCACGAGCAATTATCTATGTTAATTAAGACCCAAAAAGTCATGTAAAATGAAAAGATAAAATTTTAAGTATAAAAAAGGAAATAGCAAAGAATTTTTCAATCCAAGTCAAACGAACTAAAATTAGTAAGGATATAAGAATGAAAAGATACAGAACAATTACTTTTCATTCCAATAAATGCAGGCAAAGAAGATTGCATAACCCTAAACATAACCTGGAAAGATAAGGAATAGTATTTTTTTCTTCTAAGATTCAAGCAGCTCAGAAAAATTGAAGCAACGTATCTGAGCCTATGAAATGATTTTATTTATTTATGAATAATAACTGCATCGTACTCCTAAACCCTGAATGACACTAAAAAATAGGCACGTATGAAATTATACCTCGTAGTCAATATCTCTTTCGATTGGCTTTGTTGCGTCACGATAAACTTCTGGGAAAACTCTCAGAAATTTTCCTATATCTGTGTGGTCTCGTTGAGTATTCCATTGACCCTGTGGTGCCCTATTCATGCAATGTAAATATTGTAAACTCTTATATAAGCCTGAAATATGTGTCTACATGTAGCAGTACAAAATATTGCAAACTGTAAGCATACATTCATGTATGCCGTAGATCCTAGCATCCAATATACATTCATGTGTGCATGTATGTTTACATAGTGTATAATTATAAGTATCAGCAAGTTTAAAAACTGAAGAATTGGAATTTTCCATTGGAATTTTACATTGGAATAGAGGACTGATGCGAGACTGGTGCACAATTTGCTACACCTATATAATGCTGGTGTCTGCATAGATACTTTGAATTTGATGGCTCTTGACTTCAAAAAATATGAAGAATATTTACAACTTGTTAACAAAATCTTCCTCTCATGAATTTGTGGAAGATTTTCATATAAGTCAATAGCTATACCATAAAATATTCTTCAGGCGAACTTCTATGTCAGGACTGTCAAATTTCCGATATATCCAAAATTTGTCACATCTGAAAATCTGAAGCTGACTCTGACACATTTGACTTTTCATTTACATATTTTTTAGTGAAAATTTGCTGAAATTAGGATTTACCATATCCAAAATTTGAAAGGCGTCATAATTGAATTTGTTACATCCGATGTTTACTATAGTATCTTGTTCCCTCAGCAAATATGTTTATAATTACAAAATTAATAAATTTTCATAATTAATTCATATTATCTTACCCAGCTTCTGTGTTATAGCACATATCGCCTAAAGGATTCCCCGGATCGACAGGTTTGCTGTCAATTGCGTGATCTCCCATTCCGAACACCAAAGATCCGTCGCTTAGGAACATGATGTTGGACCAAAGATGACCCCAATAAGATCCTAGTGACGTTTAAAGATAGTAAATTTACACAAAAATTTAAACTTTGACATGCACATGTACTAGTAGGCATAGTAAATATTATTCGTATATTCCAGTATATGCATACTATTATATATTATACGACAGTAATGTACACCTAGGATATAATAGATTTATGGACCAATTCATTCAAAAACTATAAGCATTTATATATATATATATATATATATATATATTCGTACCGCAAGAAAGAAACGATCCGTAAATATTGGTCCGATCCAATACCTTCAACGTGTCTACATTGACTTCAAATCGATCAATTCGCCTGTGTACATACAGGCATACATTATTTTAATTAGGTCCATAAATATATTTCAAAAAATCGCATCTAAGAATAAAGATCTCTCCGGGTTTTCTTTGCAAAGTTTTAGAATGGTCAGCACAATAAGGATATTTTATTCTACTAGTCAGATTCAATATAATAACTTAATGGCAAAACTTGAACATAGTAAATGAGTATCCTTGGAAACATGTGCGATATGAAAGGTTGCAATGATAAAAAAAGACAATTATGCTCTAAAATAAAAGCAATTTTAGGTTGACCTTTCAATTTTGGCAGGATTTCTAGGTTCAAGATATGTACATTCAACACTTTTCCAGTTTTGCTCTACACAGAGGTACACGAACAGATAAATACATAAATATATAAGAGTACTTACGAGAACATTTCGCAGAGAAATGATGTTACTGTACAAGATGATGTATCGGTTCTATAGGCAGGACAGGTATTGCTAATAAGGTTGTAATTCGAATAGTCATCCATTAGCCAACAGCCTCCTGTGTCATCTGCTACATTCCAATTCGGTGGCCTCTCGCCGTTTAATTGTTTGTTAGGATACGTATCCCAGTCTTCTTCTTGAATGTTCGTATACCCTATTTAGAAACAAGAACATTCACACATTCATAGGATCATTTCGATTATTAATTTTATTATTTTACAGGATATATGTAGGTTTACCACAGTTTTACACAATGATGAAGACATCATTGATACATGTAGACCAAATTTTTTACTGGTAATTGATAAATTATATGTAGAATGAGATACGTACATATAAATGTTCTAGAACAGTAATATTTATGTTGAACTCGCTTGATTGTTATTCTTTCATTATGATAATATTTATAACCTACAAACTTGCATTTTGAAGCATGTGAACTGGTACTTACCGACGTAGTAACCATAAATATATGGCTGTGCGGGCCATTCTGGATCGAAAGCAATGGAATGAAATCCATTCCAGTATACCTATAAAAATAATGCTGTAATTACAAATAGATAGAGAATTATGTGGATGCATTTCTTGTACGTTTAACCGCAATATAGTGCAGAAAAATTCGGTTTAGTTCGGATTTCAAAATATTTTTACATTCGAAAAGAACATCGCGTATCAATAAATTTAGGCCATGAAGTTGAATGTTAAGATATACCCGAAAATTAAATTAACTAGTGAGTGCTGCATCTTTAAATACTCCAACATTCGTAAAATGTAATTTTTTTGCAACATTTAGAAAAAAAGAAAAAAAATTGGAATGATATTGTTCATTTCAAAAACTAAGCTGAATCTAGCAAATTCAATTTTTTCATTCCTTTTCATTTTTTCCAGCATGATTTCAAATTTAGAAGAATTTTCCACATTTTTTATTGAAAGGGTAACATCAATCTTTGATCAATTTGTGGTAAAAAACATCTTTATTTTTAATGAAAGGTCAACATTCAAGATACAAACTTCTAAAATAAAAATGTATTGAAAATTAAGATGAGTCGAAAAGTCAGCATTAAAAGGCCAAAGTACTACTTTTTTATCATTAGTGGATACTTTATTTCAACAATATAAGTTGGCAGCAAAGTTTTCATGCTAAGATAGTGAAATTAGATATGATCACAAGATTTTCATTATTTGAGCTCATAAATATTGATTAGTAGGTTCATGATATAATTACCTCAGGTTTTATGTCTAAAAATTCGCTATAGGTACTTGCATCGCTTGAAAGGCTCTCGTAGAGTCTTAACTGACCGCTGGAAACCAAAACAATCAGACGAGGTTCAGCTCTTGGCGGCGTATCAGGTACGAAATAAAATTTCTGTGGGTGTATACCCTCTTCTTTAAGAGTCAAGGTCAAGTCCATCTCAACCGTGACCGTGAGTTTGTCATCGTTAATAACATTTGGTATGTTATCCGGAAGTTTTGGATCAAAATGCAGATATTTGGCTGAAAAAGCGCTTGGCAAAGCAATCAGCATGAAGGCGATAACCTAATGTCAATAGTAGGCGTTTAAATGCATTGCAACATGATACGGAAAAACACAAAATTTGAGATACAGCAACTTTGCCGTAAGTTAAAATTTACAGCAAGTTACAAATCATAGCTTCGCGATAATAATCATTCATGCAAATAGATCACCTCCAATATTCGCGCCATGCTTAACCAACACGATCACAGAGAGGGTAATAAGTCAGAATTTAGTCAGAGATTTTTTAATAAGCAAGCAAAATTATCTTATTTACCCAGTGACTAATTGCTCGGTCAAACTTCAATGAAGGGGTTTACGAACGCAAATATCGTGTCATCAGAAAAATAAACGGTTGAAAAATATATTTCAAAAACGTTAGAATTTTCCGTTGGTCACCCAAAAGACAAATTTCGCATGAAATGCTACATATTACTTTTGGTACGATGGTGTAAAAAAGGCGGATATATGACCTTTCGAAAATAAAACAAAAAAAATTACCTTTTGAACAAGTAGAAAACTGTTCTTCCTTTACGTGAACTGTTTCTTGTTAGAAAAATGTTGTGTGCAACAGTTCACGGTTCTGATGATTTTTGGAATGACGCGTAATATATTATCTAATGTTGTTACTTGCAGTGAGTAAAAACATTACTAGTAGATTCAATATGTAATATGTTCAGCGCTACTGGCAAACTACTAGATGACATGTCATTTCTGCTACAGGAATCTTACTGCATCATTCCAAAGGTGAGCATTATCAAATGCAGTTACTGATAACAATGTAAACATTGCCAGTGGATTAAGTTCATAACAGTAGTTCAATAATATTGACACTCTACTTGATAATCCGTCATTCCTACTGCTGGACATTTTTACTGGAGCATTTCTTGCAGGATAATTTTTCAAACTAAGTGTTACTGAATGGGCATAGGTAATCTTGATATAACTATTGACTGTGATATTGCAGGATTTGTATAGTCTCAACACTACTGCAACTGAAATATACTACTGGATTATCATTCTGCAATTTTACTGCTACTGATGACATAGTAGATGCAAAATCAGTTATAAATTTAAAATATCACTAGGTAATTTTAATAACTCAATATTGATTAAAAAATCTTTTTCAATCCAATTACACAAAAAAGATAAAATAGAATGTAATTCAAGAAAATTGTACTTATTTTCATCAGATGGTATTCACCAAAGCAGTTTTACAATCACTAGGCATATTCCAATTGCACCTTTACTGTAACATCATTGTTGCTGCATACATTACTTGACAGTTATTTCTTTGATTAAACTTTCTACAAAATGTTGCCAAATTCATCTGAAAGTACTATTGCTGGTACTGAAAAGGATCTCTAACATTGCAGTAAATGATGATGGATCAGCCTGTCAGGATCTGATCTATTTCGCCGCAATCTGTTATTGAACTGTGACTCTATGGACTTAATTTGTCTTATATGTGCATTCTTGTAAAGTACATTCATGTAAAGAGTGTTCTCATTAGCGTGTTCTCATAAGTATGTTCTCATAAGTGTGTTATCATATGCATGTACTCTTAAGTAGTACTGTGTTGACAAGATTCATTCTTGGCAATGCGTGAATAAGGATTAATACATTATTAGCTGTGTATGTCTTCTTTGGGTTTCTGGTTATGTTTATTATTGGCTATATGCATAGTCTTTAATCTATTGATTCCTAGCACAGCCTTTGCCTGCAGTCTTTGCAAGTGTGAAGATTGCACTATCATATAATCCAATACTCAAGTTTTGTTTAAAGCTTTTAATAATTTTTTTGCATGATTCAAATGCAAGATGGCTGAAATGAATTGATAATGCTTTCTTGTTGCTTACTAGTGTGAAAATAACAAATGATATAACTTTTGGTGCTTTACCAAATTGTGTAAAATTTTTGTATCTTGGATTAGATATTTGTAATATGAAAAAGAAATGATCAACCTTAAAGAGATATCATCTCAGGATATACCAATACAGTGTTTGATAGACATATTTGGGCAAGCAAAGCAAGTTTTCAGCACCTAAAAAAACTTCATGGAATAGAAAGTTAAGATGTCATGTGTTCCTAACTAGGCAAAGCTAAATGTAGATAAAACTAAAAAGTTGGAAATCAGTGGATTGCAAAATCTTTGAGGTGGCAAAACGTGTTCAAGCTCAAGAGAATAGCTAAAAAAACTAACCATACAGTAAAGACTTGGTACCTCTTTCTGATCAAAATGCTTTGCTATGATTTACTTGAATCTTATAAACAATTTTACATAGGTATGAAAATAAAGTTAGCTCTGAATGACAATAAAGAAAATTTTGATGAGCCTTTGTACGTCAATGCAAGTTCCAAGCTTACTAGAGCAGCAGTATCTCATAAAACATGAGAAGGTTTAACACTGTTTGTCTACTTTACTTGTTTTAAATTACTATGCTGGTTTTTAAAAAAATGGAGAAGCAGTCTATCTTTAATTTTTTAAAAATATTGAAATTTTCAACACTTTACAATCATTTCTTTCTGCATAATGCTTTTCAATCTCAAATTACTTACAAACTGTGAGAAGATATTGTTAGGACCTAATATGTTTCGCCGTGTCATACAATTACGTTTAACTATATTTGTTACATACAATTCTTTCAGGGAG
>JAULBW010006130.1:0-17702 GCA_032358265.1 Vaucheria bursata | reverse complement strand
TGAACTTGAGTTGTGACTCTCCATGAATTGTACAAATCTTCTTGAACTGTACAGTTATACGAATCTTTTTGAAGTATATACGCAGCAATAAAGAGAATTAACTCTTTAGGAAGTTAATTCCTAACAGCCAGTAGGTTTATGTATTTTGTTGTGTTAGTAGAATTAGCTCACTTCTATCAACACAACTAGTGCATGATAAATATACACATTTCTGTCACATTTTGTTGTATTTCATGTTTCTAACATTAATTCACAAAGTCTCTTGTGAAAAACCACCTAGTTTCATACTTCTAGTAATAAAAATATATCAGATCAAACTCCATACATAACTGAGAGTGGAGCCAACACTAAAGAAATTTAGCATCAATAAACAAAGGGAGGCTGCAGTTAATCTTACCAGCACTTATTAAAGATGCTTTCATGTGTGACAAACAAGCAGGTAGTTAACTGCAAGGATGCAATTGAACTCAAATTAAATGATATTAGTAAATTAGATAAGAAAAACTACAAATCATTCAATGCTATTGAACTTTTGGTGTGAGCTCATTCATCATTGAAAGAAGTTAAAAATTACAAGACATATATGAAAAAAACTTAGGTCAACTGACTGTAGAGTGAAACCAAAACCAAGATGCACTGTAATAATGTCAAATTCAAGAAGAATGTATTAATTGTAATGATTAGCCTTCTTGAACTGCTGTGATGATGTCAGTTAAAACTGTTTTATCACTAGCAGTAGTTGACTAGCAATCTATATGTTTGTTAGATTGGAAAGACCTTTCTTAGAAGAAAGATGATAACATCTACAATCTTTTTAAATTTGAAAACTATTTATTTTTGATGATTGCAATAGACTTTCTGAGAATAAGTCTGACTGACGGATTCTAGTGCTGGACTAAATAATCTTTTTCCTAGGTTTTTGATTGCTAACAAAATCTATTCACCAAAGAATGCTGTGCTAATGGCATTAACTTATAATTTTTCCAGCATTAGATTATGCAGTGCTAGAATCACAGGTTATATTTTGAAGCGTGTAACAATAATTTGAGCATACACAATCTTGAAAGTGAATAATGTGTCAGAAATAATACTAATTATAAAGAAGAAGACCCAATCAGGTTTTTATTTTAGTTACTCAGTTGTTTGAGTGTCCAAGTTTGTGGCTGCTATGAAACAGGTCTTTAAGAGAAGGATGTCTTCATAACTCTTCTTGTATTGAAGTTTTTTTTATCGAGTCAGGAAGACGTAATGGATCTATTGCATTAACTGATGGCATTGATTGAGTTTAAATGTTGTTTCTTAAAATTTCGACTTTATAACGGCTCGCTTCATAGTTGGGGCTCATTGTTTTGAAATTACACTTTCTACGATAGTTCCAACACAAAAAGCTAATAATTGATATTAATCGAAAGTATTCGAAATAGTTGCTACTGATCGATACTGTCTGATACTAACCGAAATATATGGTTGTAGTGCAATGAAATCTTGCCATTTTTTTTGTCAATGTCACTGCAAACAGGTCTTACTTCATATTTACATCTGTCACTAAAAAGAATAAAACAATCGTTGCTACGATTTGGGTGTAAAACTCTCTTTGCAAGCCAATGGACAATTGGTGCACCATCGAATCAGATCCAGGAGTATTTACTGTAAGTGAGCCAAACTCACCTCGAAAATAGTATTTGACTGACACCTTTCAAAATATTTTTGGGCGAGATTTCGACGAATTCGATGATATTGTCATTACTTGAAAAATGTAACAGAAATAATTTAATGCTCTTGTCATTCGTTTACGTCTCTTGCAATCTATGATATTACTTTATATTTGAAGATAATTTAACTGCAAATTTTGTTGGAACTCATCATTATTTTCTAACGATAATTTAACTATGAATATATAGGAACTCATTGAGGATATAGGGGTGAAAGGCGTTCAGGTAAATAAAGTCTAATTTTATGTTAAAGCTTGATACATTTTTACCCAGGTTTTATAAGTAATTCCTAATTTAAATGTCATTAGAGAGTCTATTTTTCGAATAATCAAACACTTAATCTTACTTTGCTTTTAATGGAGTTTAAATTTGATTGAAAAGTTTCGTATACTCTAAAAATATTTTATTCTAGTTTTATGTACGTTGCATTTTTTCCATAATTTAGTTTTATATCGGAATTTCACAATTACACAATAAGTATAATCAATGCACTGCTAACAGTATCTTGATAAATATAAAAAAATGCAATCGCCGTATTATGGAATTCGATGCTATTAAATCCTACTTCATATTTGAAATATATCGGTTAAAAAATGTTGAATAATTTTTAGATTTTTGATATCTGTAATGTATGTAATTGACACATTAAACTGTAAACTGACAATAAACAATCCACGCACTTTGAACATGATGAGTTTGCTTTAAATTAATTTTTATAACGAATAAATGAAATTCATATCATTCCAAGTTCAACCTCAGATTTTTGGATTTGATAAACTTTGGATATAACAACTTCATTTGTCGGTCCCAACTGATTTATTATAGTCAACGATTACTGTGCTTATATTCTGAATTTGGTGACTCGCCACTATAAACGTATGTGAATGCGCACCTATGAAATTTCAAATTTTTTTATGAATACTATTGATTTTCCATAAATCGATGGTCGACTAAATAATATTCTATTATTTGCTAGTTTACCACTATACAGACTTTCTTTTATAAGTGCATATTGTTATCCCAAATCCAATACACTTGAGTGACTGATGATTTTTGGAGTAACCAACGGTATCACTTTATGTAATGTCATGTATTTTTTATTTTAACTATTATCCATTTCATTTAAGACTGAACATCGTGAACAATTTTAACCCAAAACTTGGCCTCGTATTTGAAATGTAAAAAAAGTAATGTATACGTGGTGTCAGCATGTTTTGAGGAAATAAAACATTTGGGTGAAAGTGCAAAATAGTTTGCTTTAAAATTTTAATCCTTACAACTTTTAGAAATTATTTCGACATATGACTTTTCAACAAAAAACAGATATAAGCATTTGAAGCCGAAAAAGTCACGAAACTATGCATTTGCCTTTTCGCATCTTGCAACTGTTTGTAAAATCGTTCTATTTAGTGGCTTATTTTATTTATAAGTCAGCTATCCTTGTAATCGTAATACGAATCCACGCACTGCCCATGATGTATGCATGACACATTGTTTCACCCCTGAAAAAATATCATCACCTGGAGTTCCCATGACAAATACTCGCATAAACTAGTTAAATATTAGCCCCTGAACCTCAGTTACGTACTATCGTCTACCCCAAACAGAACACATACCAAATTCATGCTCTATTAAGCTTAATACTGTATGAATTTCTTTGAAGAGAATAGTAAATCTGACCGTTCAAAAAAATCTGCACTGAACTTCAAGTTTACTTATTAAACATGGAGTTGACAATTGAATCTTAAAGGGTTAGGGCTCAAAGGAATCTGAAATTTGGTATGTTATATTTGGGTTAATACAGTAGGAATTATTTCATTTCTAAAATATGAATCGATTTCTCATAAATCACTTGATAACTTCAGACAGTTGTTTAGTCCGAAAATTTTTTGAAAGCCAAGTGAACATGTGCTTTATTTGAAAAAATTCATGCATTCAATTTTTGTTGGAGGTTGAAGAATTGTACACCATTGATGAAGAGTCATTCAGTGAGTTGGGTGAAATATACGGATTGATATTCTTATTCAAATGGGAAGCGAAGGAAGATACTAGAAGTGTTTTAGATGCAAAGTCTGTTCCAGATTTGTTTTTCTCAAGACAGGTATTCTTAATAATATATATATATATATAAATAATTGCTGCTTAATAAGCCCGCTTTGGAGCTTCTATAGGCTTAGTAAGCGGCCAGGCTTATGAACCAAAAAATGTATAAGCCATATACTACAGTCTGGGGCATTTTAGGACGAAGCAAAAGTAGCCACAATATGCGACTTGGCTTATATAGCTATGACTACTGTGTAGTGAACTTCGAATATAGTTAATATATTGGGACCACCAAACTTATTCGTAGTGTCCGGAACTTGTTATATATGAAAATCTGAAGCTTATCTTGGAACCATATGACTTTTCATTTATTTGCCATATATGAAAATTTGCTAAAAGCCAATTTGTCAAATCCAAAGTTCATAATATGTATGCAGTGCAGTAAGCGTTGGATATGACAAATATTCATCTCAAGTGAATAAGTTAAAATGTCATCTTGTGCCAAGTTCATCTTCAGATTTTCGGATACGACGAATACGTTTGGTGGTCCCAACATTTTTGCTATATTCGAAGTTTACTTTAATAATTTTTGATCTTCTAGCTCGATAACCAATGCCAACAAATTGGAACCTTGAATTATTTCGAGATTTGATAAATTTTACAAATAAATTAGGCTTTATAAATAGGATTGCTTACTGATGTTGATATTAGTATTATATAGTGCACAGAGAAAGAGTAATATAAATGGATATAAGCATGCAATTCTGCTTCAATTTGAATATATTTCTAGAATGTTCTTTATTGCACACAGAATGAATATCACTATTATGTTAGATTATGTGCTATACAAGTTGGCATCAATACAAACTAATATATATATAAAAGGAAACATAGCCAGCGATATTGTAACAACATATGTAAATGATAAGAAGAACCCGTCGAAGGCACTGGATTAGGATGAAATATCATGGAAATTGATGAAGCGTTTTACTTTACATAAATTTGAGACATTTTGATTGGCTTAAAGTAATCTTAATATACCGAATTTCATGCCGTTTTTTGATCTTAAGCATATATGTTTTCTTCTGTATATGCACATATAGATAATATGCGTGCACATTATATTCGTAGATGATTTCGAATGCGTGCGCTACTCAAGCAATTCTTAGCGTCTTGCTAAACTGTGATGATAAATTAGATATCGGCGATTTACTTCAAGATTTCAAGGACTTTTCAAGAGATTTTGAGCCCGAAATGCGAGGTTTAGCAGTGTCAAACTGCGAAACAATCCGTAAAGTCCACAACAGTTTTGCATCCCAAGATTCGTTTTTGCAAGAAAAAATTGAGGATAGAGAAAATTCGGATCAGGATGCTTTTCATTTTGTTGCTTACGTGCCGCATAAGAATAAGGTGCGTATGACTGTATGTAGATATGTCGATCATCGTAAAAATTTAGTAGACTAAAGTTTTGAAATGGATAGTTATATGATTCAATTTGTTTCTGGACATCCACATTGAATGAATTGTCATAGGAGGCACTTAGAAACAATAAACGGATATGAATAAAATCAAGCTCTTTATCTATTTGAAAATAAATATGGATACTAGTGACGGTGAAGAGGTATCCCCATTTAAGTATTTCCTTTTTCTTCTTAATACTATTTATCCAGCAAACTTTTCCTTGCACATTTTACTTTTTTCCCGTTAGTAAAAAAGAATAATTATGTGAAATTTAAAAAAAATGTTCTCTGCAGTGATATGATGCTACTGTTGCAAGTTCCAGTTTGGAATTTGTGAGAAGGAGTCCAGTTTTAATGACTGCTAGTGAAATAGCACAATTCACTCGGCTAAAGAATACGATTCATTCGGACGAATGACACGATTCAAACACAGTTAATATCATCTAAATCGACGGTTTAATAATTTATGTATTCTATTATTTGAAAGCTTTACACTTTACAGACCTCCCTTTGCAGGTGTTAATATGTGATATCTCTTAACCGATATTTTCGAATAATCGAAAGTTTTTAGTTTAACTGATGGCATAAGTTTTTGGAGTATGAATCACTCTCTATTGTTAAAAAGATTCATGGAGTTAAATGACCCAACTCAGGTAGTTAAACAAGATGATTTCCTATGCATTCGCACCCTCATGTCAAATTCAGAAATTGTCAATTTTTTACAATGATTTCACTAAAGCACGTATAAAGGAAATTTCGGCTGTTTTTTCTGTCGAAAGTGTTGTAACTTTGATTTTGTTCATGAAAGGTCACATGATTTAAAGTTATTCTGAACTTTCAAATCTCCTGCCATTACTTTTTTTATCATATTAGTATATATCACATATGTAGGTATTTATTAGCTTTGAAAATTTCATGTTTATGTATGTTTTGCTAGGTATATGAACTAGACGGGTTGAAACATGGACCAATCCTGTTAGGCGAAGGATCTGATTGGATTAAAATTGTTACACCAGAACTTCAAAAAAGAATGCTTGAACATGGTCCATATGAAATCCGATTTAACCTTTTGGTAAGCTGTCCTTTGAAATTTGGATAATGTTATGTAATTGGTCGCGGTTAGAATTAGTGTTTTTTATTGGATCTACCATTCTATACAGCTATAGCTAGCTATTTTTATTCAATTCTTGCTCTGTTTTAGCTTGCTAGCCACTTCTATTAGATTCTCGCACAGCTTGGGCTTGCTCTATGTTCTGACCATCTATGTGGAATAGGATATATCTATCCCCCCTGTTTAGCTTGCACTACCGCTAGCTATAATTTTTAGTTCTACCATCCATGCGCAGCAATCGAAGATATTTCAACAGTGCACTAGTGTATCGATAAAATATATTCTAAAGTAGTAAGTAACTGACAACGGTTTTGGCACTGATAGCTAAGTTTGAAATCATAAGTTCATTTCGCCAGAGGAAAATAAGAACCTGAAGACTGCACTACTTGAAACTTTGAGCTCATGAGCTAAATCACAATCTTGATATAAAAAAATATGTCGATACTGTTATTTAGAGGTAACTTATAAATGGCCTAACCCATCTAAAACCGATGAAAAATTTCTGTTTTGTTTGTGAACCAGCACAAATCAATTTTGATACTAGCGATTTGGGTCAATCGATATATCACGTTTGTTCGAGAAATGTTAGAGATACCTTTTACAGTAAATTTTAGATAAATGAAAAAAATCAGAAAATCTGATGCCAAACTTGGTATTAATGTAGAGAGCGTTTTTTTATATGCTATAAGTGAAAATCTGTCAAAAAATTCATTTTATCCGAAGCTTATTGTATATGTGCATTTCTAGGCAGTCGTCCGAAATCGAGCGGAAGCGGCTAAAGAGAAAATTATTGAATTTAATGCGCTTCGAAATGACACTGAAATGAAAATTGCAAATGGAGATATAGATCCTGAACTAGAACAGTTACAGGTAGAGTTCTCAAACTGTTCATTTCCTGAATCAATTTTAGGGACTGTAAAGTATAGTGATTGATAGAACTCAGAAAGTCAGATACAGTAGAAAGAGAAGATAGCAAAAAGAGCATGATATTATAGAATCATTGAAGTACATAGCTGCACTTCAACATTGATTGTCCTAGAAATTATTCTCTAACCCATATCTAATAATACCTAGTACACTAGATAGTATACTATGCTAGTCTGCACCAGTATGATCACTGAAATAAATTGAACCTGTCAAAAGTCACATGAAAGGAAAGTGAATTATTTTTTTATATAGTAATTTCTAAATAATAGTTCTTTTAGATGAGTTCACCTTATTACATGAGTATTTCAAAGACTTTGTTTTGCACCGATTTCATATTAGTATTTTGTTTAAACTTAAAATTTGTAAATTCGATGTCATTGAACTTGCTGATTATCATTATATTTCTCGTTTAGGGTAACAATCAATGAATATACTTAAAATTAATGACTTGATGATTCCAATCAATTTTTCAGAAATTGAGCTATTGAATGTTTGGTCGAGATCAATGTCAGAATATGTTCTTATAAATTATTTTAAAGATTTTTCTATATTTTATGGGCATTGCAGTATTTTTATATTTTTGAATCTAATTTTGGTACATTAAAGGTGAAATTGAATATAGGGCTATTATGTTATATTCAGGAAAAAATTTGGCAGCAAATTACATTTTTTTCGTCTATTTTCTTGAGATAGGCTCAATATACAATGCTTATCGAACAGCAAGAGCAGGAGATCGAATCTGAGAAGCGGAAATTTGAAATTTGGAGACTTGAAAATAAACGAAGAAAACACAATTATTTACCTTTTACAATGGCGCTTCTGCGAATTTTGGCTAAGGAGGGACATCTGAAACATCTGATTGACCTTTCGAAAGACCAGAGTACCCTTTCATCACGAAAACAGAAACGTAATGCAACTGCTGCTGGATTAGAGAAAAAATAACTGTTCAGAATTTTTTGGATTTTTTACATTTTTTGTTAAGAAAAATTTTGAAGACCAAAATAATAAAAAAAATTAGCATAAATAAAAAATTGAGCAGAACTTAAAATTCATATATACATAATATAGATTTCACTTGCGCCATTTTCACATTGAAAATGTACGAAAGGTTACAAACTATTTTTAATATTTTTAATGCACCACCTTCTTCCCAATTCAGCGGGGGATGGGGTTACTTGACTGGAAATCAATTTTTTATTCATTACTGACTTTTGTCGAACAAATAGAAAAAGCTAATCTAATGTACATAGTGAAGATATTGGGTTGATTGAATCGGTACAAGTTCACTTGTAGCTAAGTGTTCAAAAAATTTTGGTTTAATGCTATTAGTCAAGTAAACTAGAAAATTTTGTCGGTTGGTTAAAACTTTATTTGCCGACTTCAATTGGGTGTCAGAGATTTATCATTAGTTCATGGCAAAAAGTTTTAAATTCCTAAGTCAATTAAATTAATCTTTTCGCCATCGATCTTCAATGTTCCCTCCTTACCATTGGTTGGAACAAAGTCCACAAATAATAATAGAAAAATACCCTATAGTGTATATTGTAAAAAAACCTCCAACTAGCGTGAGGGGTGAAATTTAAAAATATTATTCTTAGAGTTCCTACAGCAACCTTCCCTAACAATGCCACTAGTGTCTCTGCTATTTACCAGGGCTGCCAGTATCAACCAACAGGAATGACTAAAATTCAGCAGTAGAATTGTTTCGTAATGCAATAGAATAGTTTGAAATCTTTTAATAGGCTCTTAGCCAATTAAATATAGTGGTACCAATTATCAGCAGACGGAAAATATTAAAAAAATCTCTTCTAAATTAAACGCAGAATACAGTAAATCAAATTTCTATTTTTAACTTTTACTCGTAAAAGTCATTTTGGGCCTCATTCAATATCAGATTTTAGGATTGAACAAGATAATTTGGTGGCACTAACAATTCCGCTATTCCCGACGGTTACTGCATGTAATTAGTGAATTTTAAGTGAGACGGATAGCATGTTCAAACTCCAAAAGAAAATGAAAAGGAGAGAAGTATTTAAAATGCAGAAAACATTGTAAAATACATTTTGTCATCATTTATCCAGTATTAAAACATTAAGACCGTTATATTGTATTTAAACCGAATATTTATATTGGTTAATTATACCAAGAGCTCTATAAATTTCTGCAGTTCCTTCTTACTTACAAATCTCATTTTTTATACAATTGAGTACTGAAATCGAAAGTTATATAACACATTTTTTGTCCAATACAATCCATTTTTTCAGTAAAACACAGAAACTTAACATCAAATTTAGTGTCAAACAAGTTTTTCCAGGGCTAAAGCGTAAAATTTGTATTCTAAATCATACTTCTACAGTATGGTCAGTAATGTTAAGATTATCGGAGTCCCTAGGTACACCACTGTGGGACAACTAAGATTCAGCTCCACTATTGAAAGGATCAATATCCAAGCAATTGAAAAAGAATTTTTTTACTGAAAGTTTCTTGCTGCCAATCGAAAAATTCAGTATTGAGCTTTCATTGGTGGTGCAAGATATTTAGTCATCCCATGGTGGTGCAAATATGAAACTTACAAGTTTCAGCCATTATAAAGTAACAGCAACAGACATTCAGTAACGCTGTCATTATATTGCAGGTAAACAGGGTGTTAAAAACTATGAAATACTGAAGTAATCTTGAAGTTTGCGTTAAAATCATAGGCTTTTTTCTTAAACTTCGGATATGACAAATTTGTTGGTAGTGCAGGATTCGTGAATTACATCTGAAAAGCAGAAGCTGAACTTGACAAGGTAGAATTTTTTTCTATCTATTCAAGTGAAATTTCTTCAAAATCGAATCTGCAATATCCAAAATTCACTGATTCGAAATTCCAGAGAAATCTAATGATTATACTCTGCACGAACTAACCTTATGACATTCATTCAACAACTTTTTAGTTTAGGAAATTAATAGTGTCTACCTTGACCCTAGAATTATGTCTTAAACGAAAGGTCACTGTCATAGAAATATTTACAAAAAGTATTCTTTTCAAATAAATAGACACAATGTTTAGCCTGACCTTTCATTTGAGACCAAATTCCAAGGTCCTGGTAGATGAGCTAAAATTAAAAAATCTCATAAATTTAAATTTAAAATACTTTTTGGACTGTATAATTCAAGGCTTGGAAAATATATTCAATTCCAACATATTATTAATTTAATAGAAAAATTTTTTACTCATTTTTGACCAACCAATAATTCCTAGTCGTATATTACAACCATCAATAATTTATTTGTAAGTAATTTAGTTCAACAACCACTAATGAATTTTTGTACCTTATATTATAGTATTCTTATTCATTATATCATAAATATTGCATTGCTCTAAAATATAAAAAAAAATTTAGTTTAAGGTCTTTTCTAATAGGAATTTGAGAAATGTATGAATGATACAGGAAATTGCTCAAACATTCATTCAAATAATCGAGCAAATTATGTTTCCAATTGATTTTATCAAATATTTTATTCAGTGCAATATTTCTATAATTTATTATGAGTTTTTTCAATCTCAATAATATATTTTATTCAAAGAATTTAAAACAGTTGAAAATTTTAAATTGTTCCATTATCTATTTCTCAGTGATCTGATTGCAATTATTATTATTATTTTGACAAGTGAAATTATTGAAGCTTAATAAATGGCAAAAAGTCATCATAGAAAATATTTTTACATAAATTAATAAAATTTTGGTGCACCTGAGTCTACTCCATATCAACGGTTGAGCTCTTAGAACCCGTCAATTTTATAAAAATAATTGTATAAGATGCAAATTCAATGGTCAATTTTTTAGGAAATTATGGCAGGAAACTGTGCGTTGCTTGCATTCGAACAAAGCTACGAACCTTTGACACAAAGAAAAGATACTGCATGAAAAACAAATGATGCAAAAAAATCTATTTACTGCTAAGACTTTGAAATAAAAATAAAAAAAAACTAATAAAGCAGCTTGCTGTTCCAATCAAAAAAAGACTTCGAAGATCAGCGTTGGGTCATAATCAAGACATGAACTTCGAAATATTAGCTTCAAACAAGCTATGATGCATATGTGGGCAGAGCTTCTGCAACCGGTAATTTATTTCGACCCTCGTTGCTTGTGTAAATGCCCATTACTATTGGAGGCTCATGAACTACAGCTTCCGTGATGCCGACAATAGGATGAGTTCCATGTTGGTATGGACTCATTTCAAGAATATCAGGAGATGTTGGTACTTGGACGTCTCTATGTATTCCTCGCAGTCCTCCGCCTTCAGACCGTGAGGCCGCGTTGGAATTAGGATGTGTACCATGGAATTGAGATGGAACAGTGGATATGGCAAGAGATGAAGGACGGTTACCACTACGCGCAGTCACCCGACCTATCTCGTTATTATTCACTGAATTCGATTGTGAGACTGCACGACGCCGACGTACAATGTATATGCTAATGGAGCAGCAAAAACAAACAATCGCAGCAGATACTGATGCTATAATTAGAACTAATACAAGATCGATCACCATAAGAGAAGCTACTTTGTTATTTTCATATTGATGCCGCGCACAGGCACTTATGCACAAAGCAATTTATGTAAATAGTTGACTTTAGAGAGCTTTTAGGAATGTACAGTGGCATTACTATAGATTAGTCGCTTCGATGAAATTAATGTCATTTACCTGTCTAAGAGTAGCTATTTAGCCGATTTCAAATCTGGAATAGTTTAGAATGGTCATATGCGAAAAATTACGCCTATTTTCACTAAATAAATCGCATCATTATCGTATAAAGAATACTTGAATTAGTTAAATATTGTACCTTTTCGTGCAGTTAAAATTCAAAGAAAGATTGAACACGTCATTTGCAATGATCTACTCTTACAACATCAACACATGTGTAAAAACTACGGTAATATGCGGTCCAAATTCAGTTCAACGCAGTACTGAGATTCTAAGACCGTAGAAACCAATACGATCAAAACAAACTACGATGCATAATGAAGCGAAAGATAGTGTAGAGTCATGAATATGCCTCCCGCTATTGATATGCACTCCCTAAGTCTCTCTCGCTAATTTTCACTAGTAGTATGCTCTAAAGACTCCAGGGAGCCAGTAGAACAGACTAAAACGCTGATCTTTAAGTCCCTTCCACCTAGAGTATTTTTTCTACATAATGATATTGGCACAAAGCTTTAATAAATTGAAAATTTATTAATTTTGATCAATTGGAATGAACTCATGACCAACTGAAATGCAACTACAAGTTGGCAAGCAAAATTGATGAATTTGAGAAAGCCTCGAGAAAATGAAATATAACTTTAAAAATTGGCATATGACATGAAAGAAATTTGCTTTTATCAAGGCACTTTAGGATTACATTGCTAAACCTGCAGCATGGTTTAACATCCACTCTTACAACTTCTGAACACTCACCAACCTTAGCACGCTCAGTCTTCATTTCCATTATTTCTCTTCATCCTTTCTAGTTGTTCATCATTCACTGTATTTTTCTATTCAATTTCTCACATTCAAAATACTTTATTGAACTGCTTCATTCATTGTATTTTTCTATTCAATTTCTCACATTCAAAATACTTTATTGAACTGCTTCATTCATTGTATTGCCAAGATATTTTTGTTCAAACATTTCTGATATATTTCTTTTGGTTGGGTTCTTGATGGGCATATTTAATGCCTCTCAATTTTTTCATTTGAGTAATCTTGGAACTCTTTTCATTTAAATTTTGGTCTATGTAAACTAATCAATCAATTATTTTTGGATTCAAATCTGTCTTCCTTCAGCACACTGATAAAAATGATTCAATAAAGCTCAGAAATAAGTTCAGTTCTTTATTAATATCTATAACAAAAGTTCAACGGGTTATTGAATTTTCTGACAACTGTTTTAAATTTTAAGCATATTTTCTAGTTTCTAAAACCAGCAGCTTTGTTTATTAAACAGCTATTATCAATGAGTAAGCTCAAAAACAAAAACTGAAGTAAAGTAATCTTTGGGCATTATCCCAAGTCCATGCATATAATGTAATATATTGGTTCATTTTATAATAGAAAGGGAAACACGATGCATTTTGTATTTAACATTTGAATATAAATATTTTCTCTTCTCGTTTTATACCACATTCTTACCTTGTCTCTTTTAAAACTAAACCTTCTTTTTCTCATTCTATTTATGACTTTTTCTACAAGCATTCCTACATATTGCATTAAAATCTTTGCTGTTTGGTTAACATTCAAGTTCAAATGGAATTTTTCTGAATTTACCAAGAAGTCATTGTAAATCACCAAACCAATAGCCATTTTGTAATAGATGACTGTTAAATTGTCAAAGCCGATTGCCACTTTATTAATAAGATGTTTTGTTGTCAAAGTTACTCGCAAATTTTATCTCAAAGTCAACTTCTAAAAATGCCATTAATCTAAATAGGAACATTTGATTAGTATACATAAAAAGCGTCAATTTTCTTGCATAGTTAAAACATGCCATAAATCTATTGGTCATGCAATGTGACTTGAAAGTTAAAAATTAAGTGTTTTAGACAGAAAAATTCATACTTGTAACTACCTATCAAACTGTGGTTAGGTTGCATTTTTTCACCAAAATAAATTTAGAACAAAATTAACTTCTAGAATATAAATAAATAGATTATAAATCAGTTTTATTGAAAACCTTCATCAAATTCAATAGTTTTTAAAAATATCAAAAAAGTAAGATATCAACAATATCATCTATTGGCAAAAGAGATTTTAAAAGAAATAGAACTTGAAAGTGTTAAAAATTGTGTCAGGTTTTTGCATTTTTTGACTCTACAGAAGCTGATAATCAACCCGAAAACGAAAAAATTCAAAACTTTCAAATGAAGCAAGTCTAGCTATAAGTATTAACTAGCTGTTGACATGTGATAGAGTACCATGTATAAGATCAACTCCTTGGTATATATGACAAATTAGACAGGCAACATTTATCATGAAGAACTAGCAAAATTTGGTCTCATAAGCATACATTACCCGAGAGTTAGAATGTACTACCCAAATAGCAGTTGACCTCACATGTACTAAACTTTAAAAAAATTTTATTTCTTACATTGCAAGTTATTTTTGAAATTTGATGATATAAAGGTATCTAAAAGCTTAGCTCTCTGTGCAATTTGCTCTCAAATGACTCATTTTCAACTGGATTAATACAAATTTGGGGCCAAATAAAACTAACAAAATTATTGTACATTTTACAAATGTGTTCAACCTGAAATTTTTATTGGTGGCTATACGAGTACCCAGTTATTACTAGTACTCTACTATTCATTGCTTAAAGATTCAAATTTCAAACAATGGATATAAAATCATCAAGTTGACAGATATTGTGAACCAGATTTAAATCTTGCATCAAGCGATTACCCTTAAGACCTACTTACAAATCTTAGTAAATAGGAGGCATTGATATTTTCAGTATGCATAAGCTTTGTCTAAGAAGAAAGTCTTTCTTCTGTAATGAATGTTTGTATAATAAGAGTAAACATTGATTCATTCACATTATAGTTGGCTTTCCATCAATGAAAACAATGTAATACAGCCAAACTTTGAAAATGGTTGAAAATATCGGATTACGTTTAAATTAAATAGTGATGATTTCAAAAGCAATTAAATAATCACAAGCATATTAAGACAATAATTATTAATTTACTAATTTCATTCAATTAATTTTGATTTAATTGTGACAGCACTGTCGTAGATACATGTACAAAAATCCTAAGGACTGTTAAGAGCTCACTGGTCCAATAGTAAAAGACATGAAAATAAGCGCTGAGCTATAATCAAGACGCCAACTCAAAAAAATTAGACTTGAACATGGTATTATACATATGAAGGTAGAGCTTCTGCAATTGGAAGTTTATTTTGGCCCTCGTTGCTTGCATAGACGCCCATTACGATTGGAGGCTCGTGAACTGCGCCTTCACTGATGCCTTCTTGAACAGTATAGACTCCGTATAGGCGTGGATTCATTTCAATAATAGCTGGTGATGTTGAAAACTGTGCATTTCTATGTATTCCTCGAAGTCCTCCGCCTTCTGACCCCACGGACACAATATAATCGGGATGAGTTACATGTAATTGAGAGCGAATTGCAGTTATGTCAATGGATGAAGGGCAACCTCTATTGCGCGCAGTCACCCGACCTAACTCTACATCATTTACTAAATTCGATCGCGATAATGCACGACGCGCAATGAACGCACCTAGGACTATGATGACTATAACAGCTAAAACGAGTTCGGCCAACATAAGGAGAGCTGCTTTATTACTATCATCTGAATTCCATCAGAAAAAAGCAAAGCGACATATTATTTTTACAGATATGTGCGTAGTGCTATTAAGCAAAATCGCTTCGATGAAATTGCTGTGGTCATCCAACCTCTGCTAAAATAGCCGTTGAGCTTACGACACTTTCAAAATTTTTCATCTCATTTTTTGGCAGTTTGAGTTTGAGATGTAAAAAAGAACGCTAAAAAATATATTCGTCGATGATGTCATTGAATTTTAGCAAATCGAAACGATTGAATGAAACAATAATGAAAAAATACTCATTTAACTTCAAAATTAAATATTCTTTCACGTAGTAAATGTGACATTGCCAAATAAATGTCGGTTCACCAAGGAATCGTAAAAAGAAGCATCATTTTCATTCACACACTCTTAAATTCACAAACTCTGTACAGTTCCCCCGATCAACATAATATGTAGACTAGCGCACCCAGTTTCATTTTTGAATTTCGTTGTGTCCCCGAAAAACAGTTATACCATGATAATTAGTCAGTTGCCGACGATCGTTTAACATTAAATTTGACATGTCAAAATTAAGTTACCAAATAAGTTGGAGTGTTCTACAATATAAGGCATTTAATCATTATCGATTACAAATGATTCAAATATTTTGCATTAAAAAATAAAAAATATGAATTCAAGGTATCAAAAGGTGCTTTGATGTATACTATTTGCTCGTGTATCTTTCAATGCAGATATTCAGTATCCTTTTTTATGGTATCAATTCCATACTGGGCATAACAAATGTAACATATCTACTGACATTGACCCAGCAAGTTGAATAGGAGATGAAATGTGTTATCTACGTTAGCAACAAGACCAAAGAGCATGTCATTCCAGAATATAGACTTAAGTTTTCATCTTATTCTCCTCTCAATAGAAGCAAATAGCTTACACTCAAGATTGTTTAGATAGTAGAATTTAAATTACTGTCAAGTAAAAAGCAGTAAAATAATGCTAACATATATGAAGGGTTAGGTACTCAATTAAGTGCACAAACAGCAAAATTATGCATATTGTCCCCATTCATTAATATCTTTGATGCGTATGCAGAGAGTACAAATCAAATTTAATAACTGTTAAGATGAAAGTGGTTTGTGCCTCAGATGAAATGATCTAGTGCAAGATGTAACTGCATATTTCAATTTTAAAAACTATGTGGTAACAATGTACTCATAGCAAAATAATGTCTATGAAAGAAATGATCATTTTCTAGCAGTAGCAGAATTACATGAAATGTTGAATAACAATCACAAAGCGCAAGACACAAACAACACAGTTCTTGTCAACATGTATGCAAGGATACTCAGCCAATGATAACAGCTGGAAGCCTGGAAAAAGCTTTTTGAGCTGCAATCATTTAATCAATGACTTCAAAGTACATTACGTATTAGGATTGGAGTCCGCAGCTAAGAGAGCTTCTGTTAGCAATTAACCAAAAAGGCTAACTCTATTTTGTAGCTGCAGTACATTTCTCCTGATGCTATGTTAAAGTTTCATATTTGATTGTGAAAACAAGCTTCAGTTTATACTAAAACAGGTTTGGGTAAATGATATTTAGTTGAGTTGATGAAGTTATCTCACTTCTATCAATACAATTTAGCATGTAGTAATTGAAATCTTTTGTTGCAGATTTCTTGTGTTTCTGTTGTGTGTTACATTCCTAACAATCTGATAAATACTCATACTCTACCTAGCAAGAATGTCTGCTACTGATTTTAAATTACAAATTACTACTAAACTATAAACTGCTGGTAACCTCTGTCAAATTAGTTCTTGTAGCTTAGTAAAAATATATAGTCATCTATGTTTAAGGCTCTTTGTATTCATTATTATTTTTATATGTTTTTTGAAACCCAGACTAGGATCCCGCATATTCAAGATGAAAGATTACTTATGGCAAGACATATAATGATTAAGGGTAAATTTCCACTGTTCAAGTATTCTGGTACATCACTAAGTTACCCTATCTACAAGTTCCAACAAGATTATTGATTAATAACTGCTCTTAGAGTTTGTCAATAATTTGCATAATTGACATTTTATCACCAATTTTTCTATCATAAACACTTTTATTCATCCAATGAATCTTCATTTGTACC
>JAULBW010006119.1:0-17728 GCA_032358265.1 Vaucheria bursata | reverse complement strand
CGCTGTCCCACTTCAGCCGGCCGTACAGGTTCCAGTTGCCGTTGGTGTTCCCCGTGTCGCAGTCCACCTTGGTCACCCCGATGAACTTGCAGTTCACGAAGAGGCCGTTGTTGCCCTTGGGGATCGTCACGTTCGTGAACGTCACGTTCACGTAGCGCGGCCGCACGTAGTAGTCCGTGTACGCCGGAGAGTTGAACGGCATCTTCTCCCACAGGTCCTGCCCGGTCGCCGCCTTCACCGTCGCGTTGGCGAGGTTCGCACGCCAATACTGCGGCTGGCCCGCGTTGTTGTTCGCGGCCGGGTAGTTCGCCAGGTCCGTCGAGCTCCAGCCGATCTGCTGGCCCACCTGCGTGTTGAAGCTGCCCGTCGCCTTCGCGCTCAGCGTCGCCTGCGGGTTGGCGAACGTCGCGCTGTCCACCGGCGGCAGGGCGCTGTCGGAGACGCCGAAGTTCACCGGCGACTGCCCCGGCTTGGCGGGGATGATCGGGCCCTGGATGAAGTTCTTGTAGCTCCCCTTGTCGGTCTCCCACTGACTGCTCGGCACCTTGAACGACAGCGAGCCCCGGATCTTGGCGTACTGGTCCTTGTAGTCGATCACACGGTCGAGGTAGCCCAGCGCGACGTCGTCTCCGTCAAGGAAGGCCTCGCCGCTGTCGCGCCGCCCGTTGTTGTTGCTGTCCGTGTAGCCGTACACGCCGTTGCGATTGCGGTCGGGCACCGCCGAGTCGATCAGGTACATCAGGTCCGCGTCGGGCACGTTCACCGTCGAGAGGTTCACGCGCTTGCGCCCGGTGCCGTCGTCGGAGCCGTAATAGTTCAGGAACAGATCGAAGTCATCCACATACCCGTCGCGGGTGGCATCGGCAAAGGGGTTGCCGCCCGCCGCGAAGAGCGCGGGGTTCGTGCTCGCGTTCGGCAAACCTGCCGCCTCGCCCGCGTGGTTCACACGCAAGCGGTTGTCCCCATCCACGTCGGCGTTCTTCACGCCCGCGAAGAACGCATCCAGGATCGCGTCCAGCGACGCGTTCAGACCGTAGAAGTCGCTCTTCACCCGCGTCGGCTCGCCGTTGTCGTACGTGGTCCGTGTATACCGCGTCCCAATGTCGCCCGTGATCTGCACGTTCTTGCCGATCAGCACCCGCGCCGGGCTCAGCACCGCATGGCGCGGCCGCTTCACGATGCGGAAGTCCTGCGAGAGCGTCCGCGTCAGCGACCGGTCCGCCGTCGCCGCGTGCGCTCTGAACGCAAACCCCGAACCGCCCGCGCCCAGCGAGCTGAAGCCGGTTGCGATGATGCGGATGTCCGTCCCGTTGGCCAGCGGCGCGTACGTGATCTGGAACGCCGCGTTGAGCGCGCCCTGATCGTAGCGGACGTTCGGGTTCGCGCGAGCCCACGCCCACGCATCCAGCGCCGCCGCCAGAAGCGAGTCGGCGAGGCCGGGCAGGTCGTCGAACGCCCGACGGTCGCGCGACACCAGGGTCCGCCCCGATGCGACGGCGGTCGCGGCGATGATCAGATCGTGAGCACCACGTGGCCGCCCGGCGCGACGCACGGCGACCAGGAGGCGGCGATGGGCTTCGGCCACCACGGGGTCGTAGTCGATGACCGGGAGGGCGCCCGCCACTGCGTCGAGGAAGCGGGCCCGGCGGGCGCGTCGAGCGCCTCGGGCGATGTCGACCCCGACGCCGAGCTCGGCGAGGGTGATGGCGGCGATCGCCGGTTCGTCGTCGTCGGCGATCAGGTCCTCGACCCCACCCCGCCGCTCGGCATCGATGAGGAGGTTGGTGTCGAGCAGCACCCGGGTCACCAGCGCTCCTCCGGCAGCAGCAGGTCTCGCACCTCGTCGAGGTCGGCCGTCCACGCCGCATCGGGCCGATGGGTCCGCAGCACCGCCTTCAGATCGGCACCCGTCGCGGACGGCGCCGGGCCGAGCTGGGCGATGACGCGCCCACGCCGCACGATGCGGTAGCGCTCCCCGCGATGCTCCACCCCGTCGAGCAGATCGGCGAACCGCCGGGAGGCCTCGGTGGCGGACAGGTCGGGCACATCGATCAGATTATCTGATTATTGCCGCGCCGACGGCTGGCGCGTCAGTCGCGGCGGTCGTAGCTGCCGTAGCGGATCGGCACACCGAAGCGGGCGACGTCGGGGTGCCGCTCGGCGGCGGCGCCCCGGGCCCGGTTGCCCATGCTGGCGATCATCTCGCCGATGGCGTGGGCGTGGTGGGGGCTGGCCAGCGAGGTGATCTCGGGGCCGATCTCGACCACCGACGGCTCCTCGGCGTTCCCGTAGTCGCCGAAGATCGGGTAGATCGACGCGCCGTGGCGCACGGCGAGGTAGAGGTCTTCGCGGGTGCCGCCGGCGAAGGGCTCCATCACCACGTAGCCGTGCTCGTCCTTGGCGTCGCGCGACCCAGAGCCGGCCTCGATCACGATGTGGCCGTGGTCGGAGCGCATGAGGTTCATGAGCTCCTCGCGGGTGCGGGCGTTCTGCTTCTTGCGGAAGGCGCGGACGCGGCGGTTGAGGTCCTCGTCGGTGATGTCGCCCTCGTTGACCGCCTCGCCGCCCGACACGGGGAAGGTCTTGAGGACGTTCGCGGCCTTGCGGAGGATGTCGTCGATGACGTTCAGGCCGAGCACCTCGAGGTAGCCGAGGAGTCGCCCGATGAGCAGCGTGGTGCGGGTGTCGAGGCGGTCGAAGCCGTGGTGGTGGGCGGCGCGGGTGAGGTAGCCGAGGTTGAAGCCCACATCCTGGAACTCGAGGTGGGAGCCCACGAAGATGAACGAGCGCCCGTCGGCCAGGCGCTCGAAGAGCTTCTCGCGCTCGGCGAAGTCGATGAACACCTGGGCGTTGGCCTCGGCGTGGCGGCCGTGGAGGATGCCGAGCAGGCCGAGCGCCTGCTCGGTGTCGGCGGCCGAGAGCGGGTTGGAGCGCAGGAACGCCTGGTCGTGGTCGATGGCGTCGGGCCGGGGCTTGCGGTTGAGGACCTCGGCCGCGATCGGCTCGAAGATGCTCTCGAACTCGACGCCGCCCACCTCGCGGGCGGACTGGTAGAGCAGCTTGTCGAGCTGGCGGTGCACGCCGAGCATCTCGGCGAGCTGCTCGGCCGCTTGGGCGAGCAGGTTGTCGCGCCGCTGGCGCTCGTGGTCGGACAGGATGAGGTCGGCGTCCGGGGTCATGCCTCGGCCTGCCGATCGGTGCGGGGGGAGCACGTCACGACGGCTTGGACCTCCCGGGCCGCCGAGGCGTTACCTGCGTGTCAGGCGGCGGCGGTCTCGGCGAGGAGCTCGCGGACGCGGGGCGCGACCTCGGTGCCGTAGAGCTCGATGCTGCGCATCAGCAGCGGGTGCGGGAGCGTGCCGGCCGAGTACTTCATGTCGAAGCGGTCGATGTCGAGGGCCTGCACCGTGGCGGCGATCTTGCGGGCGACCGTCTCGGGCGAGCCGACGTAGAGGGCGCCCTCGGGGCCGGCCTGCGCCTCGAGCTCGCCCGGTCGGGCCGGCGGCCAGCCCCGCTCGGCGCCGATGCGGTTCCGCATCGCCGTCCAGTGCGGGCGCACCTGCTCGAGTGCCTCCTCGTCGGTGTCGGCGATGTGGCCGGGCGAGTGGACGGCGACGGGCTGCGGCTCGTGGCCGACCTCGGCGAGCACCTGGCGGTAGGCGTCGACGAACGGGCGGAAGCGGCGGGGGTCGCCGCCGATGATGGCGATCACGAGCGGCAGGCCGTAGCGGGCGGCCCGCACGACGCTGCTCGGGCTGCCGCCGACGCCGACCCACGTGCGCAGGGTGCCGTTCGGCGGGATGGGAAAGACGAGCTGGTCCTTCAGCGGGGCCCGGGTGGTGCCCTGCCACGTGACCGGGCCGCCCCGGACGAGCTGGGCGAACAGGTCGAGGCGGTCTTCGAAGAGCTCCTCGTAGTCGCCGAGGTCGAGGCCGAAGAGCGGGAACGACTCGGTGAAGGACCCGCGACCGACGATCACCTCGGCCCGGCCGTTCGAGATGGCGTCGACGGTGGCGAAGCGCTCGAACACCCGGACCGGGTCGTCGGAGCTCAGCACCGTGACGGCGGAGCCGAGCTTGATCCGGTCGGTGCGGGCGGCGATGGCGGCGAGGACCACCTCTGGGGCGGTGACGGCGAAGTCCTCGCGGTGGTGCTCGCCGATGCCGAAGAAGTCGAGGCCGAGCTGGTCGGCGAGGACGGCCTCCTCGATGACGTCGCGGATGACCTGGTCGTGGGGCACGAGCGCACCGTCGAGGGTGCGGGTGACGTCGCCGAACGTGTCGAGGCCGAGCTCGATCTGGCGGGGAGCGGACATGGCTGTGCCCAACGGCGGACGGGCTGCGGCCATTCCCGGAGGTGCGCCGCGCGCGCTGGCCAACGCACGGGTGCGGAGTGCGCCAACGCGCGCTGAGCGCGCTTCCGCGCACGCGCGGTCGGCTCGGGGCGTCGACTCCCGAGGGTCCGGTGCGCCAACGCGCCCTCAGCGCGCTTCCGCGCACGAGCGGTCGGCCCGCGCCGCCGCTTGTCGCTCCGAGGTGATCGCGCGAACGTCACCGAACACCGCCTGCACCCCGACGACGAGGACCTCGTGACCGCGCACGACCACGACCACGACCACCACGGCCATGGGGAGCGCTTCACCGGCGACTTCGACGAGATGGCGAAGACGTGGGACGACGACCCGACGAAGGTCGAACGGGCCCGGATCGTCGGCGAGCTCCTCCCCCAGCGGGTCAAGCTCGGCCCCGACACCCGGGTGCTCGAGTACGGGGCCGGCACCGGGCTGGTGTCGCAGGCGCTGGCTCCGAAGGTGGGGACGCTGACGCTGGCCGACCCGTCGACGGGGATGCGCGCCGTGATGGCCGCCAAGGCGGGCGACGGTCGGCTCCCCGCCGGGTCACGGATCGTCGACTGGACCTTCGACGCCGACGGCTCGCCCGTCCCCGCCGACGAGCGCTTCGACCTCGTCGTCACCGTGCAGGTGCTGCACCACGTGCCCGAGCTCGCCCCCGTGCTCGCCGCGTTCGCCGCGCTCACGGAGCCGGGCGGCCACCTGGCGATCGTCGACCTCGAGGCCGAGGACGGCTCGTTCCACGGCGACGGCTTCGGCGGCCACCACGGGTTCCACCGGGCCGAGCTCCAGGCCGAGCTCGAGGCCGCCGGCTTCTCGGACGTGCGCTTCGAGCACGCCTACGACCTCGAGAAGAACGGCCACGCCTACCCCCTTTTCCTCGCCCTCGCGACCCGCTGACGCTGGCCGAGCGCCGCGGGGCGGGCGAGCGGCTCAGCGGTCGGGCGCGTCTGTCGGGTGCACCCAGCGCAGGCCCGGGTAGCCGCCGAAGCCTCGGTCCGCGCTGACGAGGGTCGCGCCCTGCTCGAGCGCGTGAGCGGCGATGAACGCATCGGGCACCTGGTTGCCGCGAGCGCCGATGCGCTGGCACAGGTCGACGAAGGCGCTCCACTGGCTTGGCCCGGAGGCGAGGTGCACGACCGCGGGCGAGCGGTCGAGCACGTCGAGGAACGAGAGCGCCTCGTCGATCGGCGAGGGGAGCTCGAAGATGCGCGGGTGGGTGACGATGCGCAGGAACCCGCTGGCCACCACGGTCGGTATGCCGAGTGGCTCGGGCCCGCGGCGGGCGAGGTCGAGCCAGGTCCGGTAGGCCTCGTGCTCGGGCACGTCCTCACGATGGGCGTAGACGAGGACGTTGACGTCAACGCAGCGCATCGAGCGCCCCGCCGCCGTCCATGAGGTCGACCAAGGCCGAGCGGTCGGAGAGGTCGACGCCTGGGAGCGTGCCGCCGCGGCCGAAGGTGGGAAGCGGCTCGAAGTCGCTCGCCGGGCCCGACGCCTCACGCAGCGCCGAGCGCACGGCGTCTTCGATCACCTGGCTGACCGTACGCGCGGAGCGGGCGGCGACCGCCTTGGCCTCCCGGTAGACCTGCTCGTCGATGGTGATCGTGGTGCGCACGCCACCAGCCTAGCATCTTTGCATCATGGGGTGATGCAAAGATGCTACGCCTGGCCGGGCGGCTCAGGTCCCCTTGTAGTTGAGGACCTGGTGGAGCTCGTGGAGGACCTCGACGAGGTCGGCCTGGTCGGCCATCACCTGGTCGATGTCCTTGTAGGCGTCGGGGATCTCGTCGACGAGGCGGCCGGCGAGCTCGGCCTGCCAGACCTTGCCCTCCATGTGGCGAGCGAGGTCGGCCTCGGTGAACAGCTTCTTGGCCTGGGTGCGGGAGTGGCGGCGGCCGGCGCCGTGCGAGCACGACGTCCAGCTCGCGGCCGAGCCCTTGCCCCGGACGATGTAGCTGCGCGTCCCCATCGAGCCGGGGATCACGCCGAGGTCGTCGACGTCGGCCTTGATCGCGCCCTTGCGGGTGATCCACAGCCACCGGCCACCGTGCTCCTCCCGCTGGGTGAAGTTGTGGTGGCAGTTGATGCGACGGACCTCCCGGCCCGTCCCCACGAACGCGAGGACCTCGCGCATCGCCCGGTCCATCATCTGGTCGCGGTTGGCGCGGGCGTAGTCCTGGGCCCAGGTCATGTCGGCGATGTACGCCTTGAACGGCTCGGTGCCCTCCAGGAAGTACGCGAGGTCGCGGTCCTCGAGGCGCAGCTCCATCTCCTTGGCGAGGTGGCGCGCCCGCCCGATGTGCTGCTGGGCGAGCAGGTTGCCGATGCCGCGGCTGCCCGAGTGGAGCACGACCCACACGTGGTCGCGCTCGTCGAGGCACAGCTCGACGAAGTGGTTCCCCGAGCCGAGCGACCCGAACTGCTTGGCCGCCTTCATCGCCAGCTTCCCGGTCAGCTCGGTGGCCGGACGGTTGGCGCTGAGGAAGCGGTCGGCGGCCCGGGTCACGTCCGCGTGGCCCTGGCCGACGCCCGCCGGCACCGCCCGGGCGATGCGCCCGAGGAGCGGATCGAGCGAGTCGGGCAGTTGGGCGGCGGTGAGGTCGAGCTCAGCGGCGATCATCCCGCAGCCGATGTCGACGCCGACCGCCGCCGGGATGATCGCCCCGTTGGTGGGGATGACCGAGCCAACGGTGGCGCCGAGCCCGACGTGGGCGTCGGGCATGAGCGCCACGTGGCCCTCGACGATCGGCAGGCGCGCCGTCTTCTCCGCCTGGCGGATGGTGCCGGCGTCGAGGTCCGACGCCCAGGAGATGAGCTTGGGGTTGATGGTGGTGGGCACGGTTCGACGCTCCTCGCCGAGGTCGAGGTTGGCGAGCGGACGCACGACGGGCCAAGCGAGTTCCTGCTGACCCTCATCCGCTACACGATCCCGCCCGGCGCCAAGCTGGCCTCGCACATCCACCCGGGCGTGCAGCTGGCCCGCATCGAGTCGGGGACGCTCACCGACACGGTGGAGGAGGGCACGGCGACCGTCCGACGCGCAGGCGCAGAAGCCGACGAGGAGGTGACCGGACCCGCCACGATCGAGCTCAACGCCGGCGACACCGTCACCGAGCTGGACGGCATGGTCCAGTTCGGAGCCAACGACACCGACGACTCCATCGTGATCATCGCCACCCTCCTCACCCGCGACGGCGAGGACCTCGCCATCCCGATCGAGAGGCCTGAGCGTCCTCGCTCCACGCGCTCGAGGGTCGGCAGGATGCGCCACGAGCCAGGGGAGCATGCACACGGACTTCGCCCCGTGTCGGTCTACGCGCCGAGAGCTCCAAGCAAAGCGAGCGAAGGGGTCGCACCCTACCGCGTCACAATTCGATCTGAGTGGTACTCGAGGAAGGTAGGGGAAAGCTGATGTTCATCATGAAGGTCGAGCTGGCCGATCATTCTTCCCGTAAGGGTGCACCAGACGCGACGGTCGAGATCAACACGTATCGCACCATTGTCGAGTCGGACATGATCGTTCGGGCACAAGCAAAGCACGTTTGACATCACATCTGGACCGTCGTGTGGCACCCCAAGTGGCACGATGTGTGCACCCTCTGCGTACGGTCCTCCAGGCAAATCGACTGCGGTGCCGCACACCTGACACCGGTAGCCGTAAAGCTCCTTGACCCGTCGAGACACGGCAGTATCGCGCACTCGGCGTGTCACGACAGTGGCGACTCGGCGATGTTCGGGGTCCTCAGGCGGGAGCGGTACAGCAGGGGAGCTCTCAGTAGCCTCCAGCCGGAACCGGCAGACTACGAAACCGCTCTTGCCGGGCTCCTGCCAGACATCTACGACTGCGTAAAGCCCGTCGTATCGGTACCCCTGCGACGGAGAGAAAGGCGACCGAAGCCTCGGGCCGCGCAGGACCCTGACTGGTGCCCCGAGTCGGTGTGCGTTTCTTAGGCCCTCGTTGCCACCTGTGAAGGATTGATCGTGAGTATGGCGTCCGTTCCTCTTGCCACCTTCACCAGTATAGATGATCACAGAGCCAAGATCGACATCGTCCTCGTACCCTTCATTCAGGGCGATCGCAACACTAAGGCGCGTCGATCCGTCAAAGTCGATTCCCTTGCCATGCTGACGATGCATCGCCCCGCGCATGGCATCGATTCTGTCCGCGTACGTCTCGCCAGGAGATACTCCCGGGATCGCACCGACCACTGCTGACGCGTTCGCCATAACCCCTCCAGCCGCCAACGCCCAAACCGGACATTAGCGCTGAATCTGACAGGGTGTCCGATTTGGACGGGGCGGCCTTCAAGTGGAGAACCCGCGTAGAGGTAACAAGGCGGCAGTCTGCCTCGCCAGGGGCTCGGCCCAACAGGTCTACCCCGAGGTTTGGTGATACCCTTATGGGTATGCGAACCTTCAGCGTCTGCGGGTTGACCTCGGTGCTGATGCCGGCGTTCTTCGCCGGGTTCGCCGTGGCGTCGCTGCTCGGCAGCGATCTCGCCGGATGGGTGGCAGCGGTCATCGTCGGCCTTGCGGTCGCCGCCTACCAGGCCCGTACGAGCGCGGCCGCCTCGTGCGCGATGCCGCCGTCAGCCGACGACGCCGAGCGGAGCGACGAGCGAACCGCCGCTCGCCGCTGACCCCTACCGCTGGCCGGGCGGGGTGTCACGGCTCGTCGGCGGCTTGGGCGCGATCGATGGGATCACGGCGCTGACCAACCCCCGCACGTTGGCGCGCAGGAGGTCCCAGAAGTCAAAGGAGTCGCGCCAGAGGGTGATCCGGCCGTCGTGCACCTCGAAGCGGCCCCACACCCAGAACTGGATCCGGGCCCGGCCCACCAGCAGCACGTCGGTCCGCTCGGTGAGCACCACGTGGTCCTGGGCGGAGATGGCGTGCAGGTACACCTCGAAGCCGGCGCCGGGGCGCTCGAGCAGGCGCAGCACCTTCTCCACGTCGCGCCGGCCCCGGATCTTGGGCAGGCCGACGTTCACGTAGAGGATGTCTTCGTCGATCAGCTGCGCCGCTGCATCAGCGTCGCCGGCGGCCATGGCGGCGAGGAACCCCTCCACCACGGCGATCGGATCGTCGACGGTCACCGACCCGGGCGACACATCGAGCGGGCGGGGCAGCAGCGAACCGGTCATGGCCCGAGCCTAGGGACCGCTGGCGGCACCGCTCTCCCTGCCCGCCCGCCAAGGTGTCCGATGTCCGTTTCGGGACTTTCGGCTCATTCGACTGGTTTCTCATGGTTTCTGGTTTCGTCGAACGCACGTTCGGATACGCTCAACGACATGACCTCGCCGCCCGCCACCGAGCCCACGCCGTTGGGTGCGCTGTTGGCCGAGGTCGTTGCATGGGTGGATGTCCCCGCCACCGAGGTGTCGGGCGGCGCCAAGGCCGAGCGGGTCCTGGCGCTCGATGCGGCCATCGATCAGCTCCGGCTCGCCCAGCTACAGACGCTCGGCGCCTTCGAGGCCGACGGCGCCTGGGCCTTCGACGGCGCTCGCACCGCCGCGGTCTGGGTCAGCGCTCGCGGCAAGGTCTCCGGCGGCCGGGCCCGCCACCTCCTCGGCCGTGCCCGCGAGCTGCGAGACGCCGAGCCGGTGGAGGCGGCCTGGCGTGCGGGGCGCATCGGCGAGGAGGTCGCGTTCGCCCTCCTGCGCGCCCGCCACGTGCACCCCCGGGTGTTCGACGAGCAGGTGGTCGAGCTCCTCGGCTGGCTCGACGGCCTCGGGGTCGACCACGCGCTCACCGCCATCCGCCACTGGATGCAGATCGCCGCCAACACCCTCGAGGCCGAGCGGGCCGAGGGCGCCGATGGCAGCGGCGATCCCGACGATGCGACGCCCACCGATCCAGCTGCCGACAACCGCGTCGGCCTCCACCAGTCCTTCCAAGGTCGTTGGACCCTCGATGGCGAGTTCGACGCCGTCACCGGCGCCGAGATCGACGAGCAGGTGAAGGCCTGGATCGATCGGCAGTTCCAGACCGGCACGTACCGAGCGGACGACGGCATGCTCTACTCGCAGCGCGTCGCCGCCGCGTTCGCCGCGCTCATCGGGCGCGGCGCGCTCGACGGCCAGACCCGGCACCAGGGCCCGCGGCCGTCGGTGTCGCTCCACCTCGACGGCCGCACCCTCGCGGGCGAGCCGTGCGACGGCGTCGCCGACGCCATGAGCCGCCGCTGCAACCTGGCCGACGGCACGCCCGTCCCCCGCGCCACGGCCGAGCGGCTGCTCTGCACCTGCCGGCTCACGGCCACGCTCGAGCAGCTCGGTCCGCTCGGTTCCGTCGAGGTGCTCGGCATCACCGACCTCCAGCGCGACGCCACCGCCCACCAGCGCAAGGCGCTCGCCGCGCGCGACGGCGGCTGCGTGTTCCCCGGCTGCGATGCACCGCCCGAGTGGTGCGAGGCCCACCACCTCCTGCCGTGGGAAGACGGCGGCACCACCCGGGTGTCGAACCTGGTCCTCCTCTGCAAGCACCACCACCATCAGGTGCACGAGGGCGGCTGGACGCTCTGGCGGGCCACCGACGATCGCCTCTACCTCACCCGCCCCGACGGCACGCCGGTTCCGGTCACGCCCCACGGCCAGCAGGTGATCCTCGGTGGCCCGGTCCCCGTCCCGCCCAGCCCAGCGCCCCGCCGGCCCGGCGAGCTGCGCTTCCTCACCCCCCGGGAACGGGCCGCCCGCATCGATGAGCGGCGACGGCGCCGCCTCGACGCCGCCAGGGAGCGCCTCCCCCACGCCACCGCCGACCCGCCACCGACCGACGCCCCGCCACCACCCCCTTCGCCACCGCCACCGCCACCGACACCGAGTGGCCGGGCCAGGTTCGGCCCAGGCCCGCTCCGCGACCGTCACCCCGTCCCGTCGCGCAACGATCTCCCAGCCGCCTGAGCACCCGGTCATGCCCGCGCGCGCCCACGCCAGCAGACCCCGGGTTCGCTGTCACACCCCCTCGCTAGGGTCCCGACCATGACCTCGGCGAGCGGACGGTGGGTGCGATACGGCACGGATGCGGCGTCCGCGCTGCGCGCCGAGATCGCCCGCACCAAGGGTGCCGAGCCGCTCGCACCGGTCACCGTGGTCGTCTCGTCGAACCAGGTCGGCGTGTCCACCCGCCGCCTCCTCGCCTCGGGCCGCGTCGGCTCGGTGTGCGGTGACGGGCCGGGCCTCATCGGCCTCATCGGCGTCACCTTCGTCACGCCCTACCGCCTCGCCGAGCTGCTCGGCGCCGCTGCCCTCGCCGCCCAGGGTCGCCGGCCGGTGTCGGTGCCGGTGCTCGGTGCCGCCGTCCGCCAGGCCCTGGCGGCCGATCCGGGCGCGTTCGGTCCGGTCGCCCACCACGCCGCCACCGAGACGGCGCTCGTCGCCGCCTACCGGGAGCTGCGAGACCTCACGCCGTCCGCGCTGGAGGCCCTCGCCGCGTCGAGCGACCGGGCCAGCGAGGTCGTGCGGGTGCACCGCGCCACCCGTGCCCGCCTGGAAGCCGCCTGGTACGACGAGGAAGACCTGATGGCCGCAGCCACCGAGGCCGTCCGGGCGGGCCATGCGCCCGCCGACCTCGGCGCCGTGGTGATCCACCTCCCCCAGCGGCTCTCCCACCACGCCGCCGAGCTGCTGCACGCCGTCAGCGGGGCGACGAGCCTCGCCGTCCTCGCCGGAGCGACCGGGGTGGCCAAGGCCGATGCGGAGGTCGTGCGCTCGATCGCCCGCTTGGGCGTCGACATCGGCTCCCCGCCCACCGAACCGGTGCTCCCCGCCATCGTCAGCGCCGAGCGCACCCGCATCCTGACCGCGTCCGATGCCGACGACGAGGCCCGCGCCGCCGTGCGCGCCGTGATCGACGCCGTGCGGGCCGGCACCCCGCTCGATCGCATCGCCGTGCTCTACGCCGCACCCGAGCCCTACGGCCGCCTCCTCCACCACCACCTGGAGGCTGCCGAGGTCGCCACCAACGGCACGGCCACGCTCCCGCTCGCCGGGCGCCTGGCCGGGCGCACGCTGCTCGGCCTCCTCGCCCTCCCCGGCACCGGCCTGCGCCGCCAAGACGTGTTCGCCTGGCTGTCGGGCGCCCCGATGCTGCACGAAGGCAGGTGGGCACCCACCACCGCGTGGGAGCGCATCTCGCGAGAGGCCGGCGTCGTGGCCGGCCGGGCCGACTGGGACGAACGCCTCGCGCACCTCGCCACCCGCTTGACCGATGAGGCCGACCAGCTCGAGCAGGCGGCCGCCGCGTCGCCGGGCGACGACGCCCCGAGCTGGCGCATCGCCCGCAACCGCGACGACGCCGAGCGCGCGCTCGCCCTGCGCAGCTTCATCCTCGGCCTGGCCGACCGCCTCGCCGCAGCCGAGGCGCCAACGACGTGGACCGAACGGGTCCGGTGGACCAAGAAGCTCCTGGCCGATGTGCTGGGCGGGCCCTCCCGACGAGACGAGTGGCCCGAAGCCGAGCGCCGCGGCGCCGAGCGGCTCGTGCTCGCGCTCGACCGCCTCGCGGTGCTCGATGACCTCGAAGGCCCCGTCGGGCTCGACGTGTTCACCCGTGCCCTGGCGGTGGAGCTCGACGCCGACATCGGCCGCGTCGGGCGCTTCGGCGAAGGCGTGCTCGTGGGCCCGGTGTCGATGGGCGCGGGCGTCGACCTCGATCTCGTGATCCTCGTCGGCATGGCCGAGGGCACCTTCCCCTCCACCCTCAGCGACGACTCCCTCCTCCCCGACGAAGACCGAGACCGCGCCGGCGGATCCCTCCCGCTGCGCTCCGGCCACGTGGACCGCCTCCACCACCAGTTCCTCGCCGCGCTCGGCGGCGCCCAACGCCACCTCCTGTGCGTGCCCAAGGGAGACCTCCGTCGCAGCCGCGAGCGCGTGCCGTCGCGATGGGCGCTCGACGTGGCGTCGGTCCTCGCCGGCGAGACGTGGTGGAGCGAGCAGCTCCTCACCGCCAGCGCCCCCTGGCTCACCCACATCGCCTCGTTCGACGACGCCATCCGCAGCGCGGCCGCACCCGCCACCGCCCAGGAGCACCGGCTCCGGCAACTGCTCGCCCTCGACGTGCCCCGCCGCCAGCTGCACGCCGTCGCAGCGGGGATCGACGCCGTCCTCGCCGCCGGGGTCGAGACCGTCGACGCCCGCTGGAGCCCCACCGTCACCCGCTTCGACGGCAACCTCGCCGGGCTCCCCATCCCCTCCCCGGTCGATCGGGGCGCATCGGCCACCAGCCTCGAGCTCTGGGCCAAGTGCCCCCACGGCTACTTCGTGCGCAACATCCTGCGGGTCGAGCCCATCGAGCAACCCGAAGACGTCGTGAAGATCACTCCGCTCGATCGCGGCAACCTCATCCACCAGGTCCTCGAAGACTTCATCGCCGAGGCGATCGCCGCCGGCACCGTCCCCCCGCCCGGCACCCCGTGGAGCGCCGCCGACCACGCCCGGCTCCACGCCATCGCCGAAGCCCGCTGCGACGAGTACGAGGCAGAGGGCCTCACCGGCCGGCCCATCTTCTGGCAGCGAGACCGCGGCAAGATCCTCGCCGACCTCGACCGCTTCCTCCGCGAAGACCACGCCCACCGGGCCGCCACCGGCGCCAGCCCCATCGCCACGGAGCTGCCGTTCGGCATCGCCGACCACGCCCCGCTCGAGTTCCCGCTCGGCACTCGCGCCATCCCGCTGCGCGGCAAAGCCGACCGGGTCGATCGCACCGCCGATGGCGTGCTGCACGTCCTCGACTACAAGACCGGCTCCACCCGCGGGTACACGGGCATCTCCCCCGACGACCCGCACCAGGGTGGCCAGCGCCTCCAGCTCGCCGTCTACGGGCTCGCCGCCCGCCAGCACGCCGGAGACCCGACGGCCCCCGTGCGGGCCGAGTACTGGTTCACCTCCACCACGGGCGGATGGAAGAAGCTCGGCTACGACATCGACGACACCGTCCTCGCCCAGGTGTCGAGCGCGATGGCCACCATCGTCGAGGGCATCGAGACCGGCCTGTTCACCCCGCACCCCCGCCCCCACACCACCTCCCCGTACATCGACTGCGCGGCGTGCGACCCCGATGGCCTCGGCACCACCGAGCTGCGCCGCCACTTCCTGCGCAAGCTCGACGACCCCGCCCTCGAGCACTACCTGGCGCTCGTCGCACCCGACGGCATCGAGGCCATCGAGGAGGACGCGTCGTGACCGACCCCACACCTCCACCCGACCAGGCCGAGCGCGACATCGTCCGCGACGCGTTGGACACCACGCTCTTCGTCGAAGCCGGCGCCGGTTCCGGCAAGTCCACGGCCCTCGTCGGCCGGGTGCTGCAGCTGGTCACCCGCGGCGAGGCCGAGATCCGCAGCATCGCCGCCATCACCTTCACCGAGAAGGCCGCCGCCGAGCTGCGCGACCGCATCCGCCAGAAGCTCGAGCAAGAAGCCGAGGCCGCCCGCCAAGCCGGCGACGCGCAGGTCGCCGAGCGGTGCGACGCCGGGATCGACCAGCTCGACGGCGCCGCCATCGGCACCCTCCATGCGTTCGCGCAGCGCGTGCTCGCCGAGAACCCGATCGAGGTCGAGCTGCCGCCCCGGGTCGAGATCCTCGACGAGGTCAGCTCCGACGTGCAGTTCGAGCAGCGCTGGGCCGCCGAGCAGGAGCGCCTCTTCGACGACCCGGCCCTGCGCCGCACCCTCCAGCTGCTGTTCGCCACCGGCGTCCAGCACCACGCCCTGCGCGCCCTCGCCCTCGAGTTCGACCGCAACTGGGACCTCGTCGAGGAGCGGGTCCCCGCCGAGCCCGTCGAGCCGCCCGCGCTCGATGCCAGCCTCGCCCGGGTGCTCGCCTCGGTCGACGCCGCCTGCGCCCGCGTCGCCGAGTGCACCAAGGCCGACGACAAGCTCGCCGCCCGCCTCGGCGCCCTGCGCGAGTACGCCGACGCGCTCCGGTCGATCACCGACGAGCTCGACCTCCTCGACGAGCTGAGCGGCAACGGCACCCTCAAGAGCCCCGGGTTCAAGGTGGGCAACGTCGGCGCCAAGGGCAACTGGACCTGCGACCTCGCCGAGCTCCGCCTCGAGGTCCGCGCCGCCGGCGAGGCACTCGACACGGTGAAGGCCGAGGTCGCCGAGGCCTGCGCGCACCGCATCGGCACCGAGCTGCGGGCCTTCACCCTGGGTGCCGCCCGCGCCCGCCGAGAAGCCGGGCAGCTCGCCTTCCACGACCTCCTCGTGCTCGCCCGCCAGCTCGTGCGCCAGCACCCGTCGGTCCGCGTCCGCCTCCACGAGAAGTACCAGCGCCTGCTGCTCGACGAGTTCCAGGACACCGATCCGATCCAGATCGAGATCGCCGTGCGCATCGCCGCCGCCGACCCTGCCTCCGAGGCGGCGGGGAGCGCGCCGTGGCACGACGTCGAGATCGCCCCCGGCCACCTGTTCGTCGTCGGCGACCCGAAGCAGTCGATCTACCGGTTCCGCCGCGCCGACATCTCCCTCTTCCTCGCTGCGAAGGAGCGCTACGGCGCCCACGGCGGCCTCGTCACCCTCGGCACCAACTTCCGCACCGGCGAGCCGATCATCCGCTGGGTGAACCACGCCTTCGCAGGCCTCATGGCCGAAGGCACCGACATCGATCTCCCCGTCGCCTCCCAGCCGCCCTACGTCCCGCTGCACGCCGTGCGCCCCGCCGCGCCCATCGGCCCCGCCGTCTCGGTGATCGGCCGGGAGGAGGCCACCGCCGGATCGGCAGGCGAGCTGCGCCTGGCCGAAGCCCGCCAGGTCGCCGCCACCATCGCCCGAGTGCACGCCGAAGGCTGGAGCGTCGGCGACCCCTCCGCCCCAGACGGCTGGCGCCCCGCACGCCTCGGCGACATCACGGTGCTCGTCCCCGCCCGCACCTCGCTGCCGTTCCTCGAAGACGCCCTCGACGGCGCCGGCATCCCGTACCGGGCCGAGTCGAGCAGCCTCGTCTACGCCTCTCGGGCGGTGCGAGACATCGTGATGGCGCTGCGGGCGATCGACGACCCCACCGACCAGCTCGCCGTCGTGTCCGCCCTCCGCAGCCCCCTGTTCGCCTGCGGCGACGACGACCTGTTCCGCCACAAGGTCCTGCAGCGAGGCAGCTTCAACCACCTCGCCCGCCAGCCCGACACGGTCGAGCCCGGACCGGTCACCGACGCCCTCGCCTATCTCCGCGAGCTCCACCGCGCCCGCCACTGGACCTCGCCCGCCGAGCTCGCCGACCGGATCGCCCGAGACCGCCGCCTCTTCGAGCTCGGCTTCGCCGAAGGCCGCACCCGAGACGTCTGGCGACGCCTCCGGTTCGTGATCGACCAAGCCCGCGAGTGGGGCGAAGCCACGAACGGCAACCTGCGGGAGTACCTGCTGTGGGTCGCCCGCCAGAGCGCGGAAGGGAGCCGGGTCGCCGAAGCCGTCCTCCCCGAGACCGACGACGACGCCGTGCGGATCATGACCATCCACGCCGCCAAGGGCCTCGAGTTCCCCATCACCATCCTGAGCGGCATGTCCACCGCACCACAGGCCCGGCCGTCGCCCGCCCAGGCGGTGTTCCCACCCACGGGAGGGGTCGGGTACCGGTTCGGCAAGCACGTCGCCACCCAGGAGTACGAGGACTGGAAGCCCATCGACGAGCAGATGGCGTTCGACGAACGGGTCCGCCTCCTCTACGTCGCCGCTACCCGCGCCAAGGACCACCTCGTCCTCTCCCTCCAGCGCAAGGCGAGGTCATCGGCCCCCGTGCCCTCCCGGCGCACGAACGCCGAGCTGCTGCTCGCCGGCACCGGCACCGAACTGCTGGCGCAGCTGCCCGATGCCGTCGAACCCGATGTCGAGCCGCCCGCGATCGCCCGCCCCGCCCCGCCCTCGGCGCCCGCCCCCTTCGACGAGTGGCGGGCAGCGCTCGCCGCTGCCCTCGCCGCCGGCTCCCGTCCCACCACCGTCGCCGCCACGGCGCTGACCTCCGAGGGCGAGCCCGACGTCGCCCGAGACGAACCCGAAGACCGCACCCGTCCCGATGCCGAAGCGGCTGCCGATGTCGAAGCCGAAGCCGGGCTGCAGAAGCGGCCTCGCGACCTCGACCTGCCGCCGTGGCTGAAGGGGCGCTACGGCACCGCCGTCGGCCGCGCCGTGCACGGCACCCTCCAGACCATCGACCTGGCGGCGCCCACCGGGCTCGCCGGGTCGGTGGCCGCGCAGTGCGAGGCCGAGGCGATCCCCGAGCGCCACGCCGAGGTCGAGGCGCTCGTGCGCATGGCCCTCGCCACGCCGGTGGTGGCGGCGGCCGCCGCCGCACCCCACTGGCGCGAGGTCTACGCCTGCACCCCCACCGAGGGCGGCCGGCTGCTCGAGGGCTACATCGACCTGCTCTACCGCTCCCC
>JAULBW010006108.1:0-17753 GCA_032358265.1 Vaucheria bursata | reverse complement strand
GGTTTAGGAAACCGCCGCTCTATCCAACTGAGCTACGGGAGCAGTAACGACTTACGCCGATTCGCGTTTGTCGGTGTGAGGGTCGTTCTGTGAGGGTTTCCGCATTTTCTTGGCGATGTCCTCGGCCGACTTCTCGACCCGCTTTGAGGCATACCAACTGCGGGTGGTGTCCCAATCGGCGTGCCTCATCACACGCATGATATCGGCTTCCTCGCAGCCTGCATCCATCATGTCCTGTGCGCACGTTCGGCGGAGATCATGGGCACTGGCGTACTTGTTCTTGTCGGTGAGGATGCCCGCCTGCTTGCCGATCGCTGCCAGCACCTTCCCGGCCCACTCAGGATTGCGGCCCGAGCGGTTGGAATGCCGGATCGCCGGTGGATCAAACACCCATCCCTCACGCTCGGCCTTGGGGACTGTGAGGAGCAGGTCGGAAAAGTCCGGCGTCAGCGGGACATCTTCCTCCGTGTCGTTCTTTTGGAGGTTGGCCGGGATTTCCAGCCGGGCGTATTTCCCGCTGAAGACCGGCCGGAGGTAGTGCGGGTCCGTCCAGTGGATCAGGAAGTTCTCCTCCAGCCGGAGCCCCTGCGCCCTCACACCCCGGATCAGGAACTCCCACCCGGGATAGGCGTCCTTCAGCCGAGCTTTCGCCACCTTCAGGTATTCGGTGAACTCATCAGGGGTGAGCGGTCGCCCCTTCATTTTCTTCCGCTTGGCGACGGAGATGCCTTTCACCGCCGGAACGAATTCGCAATACCCCTCCTCGGCCGCCCACCGGAGAACCGCCAGGATGCTTTGCAGCCGCGACTTGGCGGAATGCTTCGACGGGTATTTCTTGATCAGGTAGTCGCGAACCTGCTTCAGAGCCTCGCGGTCGCACACATCCTTCACCCGCTTGGGGCTCAGGCACGAGTCGACCAGATTCAACCGCTCCTCACAGGCTCGCCATGTCCCGGGTCGTGGAGCTGGCAGTCGATTTCGGTAGGCTCCGCGGAACTCCGTCCACTCGGTCTGTTCGCCCTTTTTAGCCCGCTTGCCCCCTTTGCGGACGGCCTCTTTCCAGTCCATCCCCATGCGGTCGGCGGCTTCGGCGTCTTTCCGCTTGGATTCCGCAATGATCTTGTCGTGCGTGCCCGTGGAGACCCGCACCTCTCGCCCGTTGATCGTCGCGCAGACCTGCCAGAACCGGCCGGCCGGTTTCTGAAGAGTGAACCGCATCCCATCTCCCGCAACAGAGACGGGCGGACTCTATCAGGCCGCCTGCCGTTCGTCACACGCCAGGCAGCAGAGAGCGTGCTGCCCGTCCTTCCCCCGGGCCTTCGGCGCCGCCAGCACCGTGCATTCCCGCCCCTTCAGTCCGCAGTCATACAGGATATGGAGCTTTCCCCCGTCGCATTCCGTGCACTGATGCTCCCCGGTTTTCTCCCCCCGGTGGACGCACGGGAAATCGGCCTCGGTGTACGCCGCGATTCCAGGGGCCGGCGGCGCGGGCAGTTCAGGTGCGCGCGCGCGCACCTGCCGCTTGGCCTTCCAGTCCGTGACGAGCCGGGCCACGACTTCGTTGGGGGCCGCCATTGTGGGCTCTGAGAGGCTGTAGCAGGCCGCGCAGTCGCTTTCGGTGCATGGGGCCGGAATATCCCCGCAAAGAGCGCCAGCGAGCCGACAGGCGTTTTGGGAGGTGCTGTAGTGGAGGCAGGGGCGGCCGGGCTTGCGCCAACTCATGGAACGGTCACGTCGGGGTTCACGGGGAGATTGCCCACCTGATTGCGCAGGTAGGAGACTTCGGCTTCCAGTCGAAAGATTTTGGATTCGAGTTCGACGATGCGTTGCTCCACCATCCGCTTCCATGCGGGGGTGTCGATCGGCGGGAAGTTCGCGATGTTCATGGGTAGACGTTCAGGCAGTTGGTGACGAACTGGGCATTCCCGGAATTCCAGATCGCATCGCCGAAGAAGTTGAGATCCTGAATCAGCACCACGGACGTGTCGTTGAACCTCGCATGCACACAGGCGGGCTTGACGTTCGGGGCCGGCGTCGTGTCGTTGATGGTCGACCAGAGAACTGGAAACCCGCCTGCGGTGAGGAACGCCCCGGTTCCGGCATGCCGGATCGAACTCACGCCAGCCGTGAGCGGATCGGCCGTGATTGCGGAGATCAGCGTTGACCCCGCGTCGTAAGCGTCCGTCAGGTCATTGGTCAGACCGCAGTCAGTCGCGATCGTCCGGCACTGAGTCCGGGCCGCCGTGGACGTCGACCCGATAGGGTTTTCGCCGGACGCGATGATTCGCCCGACCCAACTCGGCGCGGCCATGATGTCCGCCCACACCGTGCGGGCCGCGTGCAGGAAGACGAACGAATAATCGTTGATGTTGCCGGAGTAGACCGTATCCACTCCGCCAACCGCCTCGGCCGCCAGCAGGGCGTCGAAGTTCACATAGGTCAGCGTGGCCCTCGTCGACAGCAGACGCAGAACCTTCTTCTTCCACGGAACCGGGGGGGATTCGGGAATGGCCACATCCGGATCAACAGGAGCTTGGCCCGTGGCAAAGCCGAACCCGCGCAGGTCCGACTCCAGCCGGAACACCTGCCCGAGCGACCGCATCAACCGCTGTTCGACGTCCCGGGAGTGAACGGCGTTCTCGATCGGCCACAGCACTATTGGGCCTCCCCGAACTCGTCGACGTAGCCAGACCCGATCGTCGCGACGGCCACCGTGTCGCCGTTCATCGCGCCCGAGCGGAACCCGCCCGGCTTGGTCGGCCTCCGGAACGTGACCGCGTTCCACGTGTACCAGAACACTTTTTCGGCCGGACGAATCTTGAGCCGGGCCTTCATCTCGTCCTGAGACATCGACAGGGCTTCGAGTTGATCCGACGAAAAGCTGATCGTGGTCGTGCCCTCTTTGAAGTCGTATTCCACATCCGAGACCAACGCCCCGATGGTGTCCCACGTCCATTCATCGGTGATCGGGTCGCCGTCATCATCCAGGGCTTCGAGGTTCACCCGGCGATTGAGCAACGCGAACTCATAGGCCATCCCCTCCAGCGTGATCGGCCCCGCGTAGATCAGGTCTTTCTTCTGCTCCAATAACTGCGCGGCGTACTCTTCGAACCGAGCCTCGCGAGTGGCCGACCCCACCGGGTTCCCGTTTTCGTACCCGACCGCCAGCGTCTCGTCATAGACGCGGTAGGTGTTTTCGAGTCCTCCAACCGTGTAGGCCGTCCCCTCGAATCCCGACTCAGGAACTCGCACCTTGAGCGGCGGCGCGAGACGGGGATAGAGGAACGTCACCGACTCGGGGGTTTCGATCTTCGGCGTGCCTGTTGGATTGAAGCGACAGACACACGTTTTGTTGGTCACGTTGCCGAACGAGACGATTCCCGAGCGCGCATCACAGATCCACCCGGAGAACGACGCAGGCTGATCCGATCCCCCATCGTTGTCCTGAAACGTCGCAATGAACGTGGCCCAGTGGGTCGTCGTGTAAGACGGGATGACCGCCGAAGGAATCGACCCATCGGACTTGCTCGACACGATGGTGGGACCAGGGACCGTGATCGGGTAGGGACCACGGTTGACCATGCGGGTAAAGTCCGGGTCGACCACCTGAAACTCATACCAGCAGTTGAACTCCTCGGGGGAGGTCCCCACCGTGGCCGTTCCGGTCAGGTCGAGAGTGTTCGGCCCCGCAGGCGTGTAGGTCGCTTCGGCCCATTCACGAGTCGGGGGGCCGTAGATTTCAACAGCCCCATACCGCCCGTCCGCGCTCCGCTGAATATCCGCCGCCAGCACCATCCCTGTCGGATTGGAGGGATCGTTCAGGGTGATGGTGACTTCGGGGGCTTCCTTCATATTTTGGAACCGCCACTTGCGGGTTCCGGGTTCCAAGAACATCCGAATGGCCGGATCGTGCGCGGCCAACAGCCTTTCGCAGAACGCGGCAAAGCACTCCGTCTGAGCCGTCACTGTCGACTGTGGTTCCGACGCGAGGGCGTCAATTTCCGTCGAGTCGTAGGGCGTGCCAGCCGCGGGCGCCGCGAAGATCGCCTGAAGGGGAAGAACATGGTCGTCCATCACCTGTTCGATAATCTCCCCGACCGTGAACGCCACCGCGCGCGCCAGCGCATATTCCACACTGGCGTCGTTCGTCGCGTTGTAAGTAATGAGGGGTGAGGACGCGGGATCGGGAGTTGTCGCGTTGTCCCACGGGAGGTTCATCAACGAAAGTCGAGCCGCGCGCCACGACGGGTCGTAGGCGGTGATCGAAACTTCGTTGGACTCCGACCCGGGCGTGATGACTTCCACCCAGCCTTCAAACAGCGGGTAGTCGGCTGACTGTGCAGTCACACCGTCCGCGTGGTCTGCTCCCTCATCCCAGACCGCGAGGACGGTTTGATAGGAGAGCGGGAGTTTGTAGTTGGCCGCCGTCATCGTGAACGTGAGGATGGCCGGATGCGAGTTGGACCGCTTAACCTTGACGTCGGCGATCCCGAGCGTGGTCAGGTCCAGGGCGTCCCACTCTTCGTTGACGAAGTCCCATTGACTGATGCGCAGGTCGCTCACTGTTTCCGTCCCATCGTCTGAGCCCGGCGAGTCGTGTTCTTGCCCACCTCGGCGAGCTGAGCCCGGATCTGGGCCACCTCCTGCGCCACCTGGGCGTTGTTCTGGTCAAGCTGCTGCGCGGCCTGAAGGTTCTGATTCAAGGCGTCCACCATCAGGTCCGACACTCCAGCCGTGCCCCGAAGGGACTGCGTGATCGCGTTGGCGTTCTGCTGTTGAGCCTGGGCGATCTGTTCATCTGAAAAGACCTTGGCCCCGCCCCGGGACTGCATCGTCGCTTGACGGAACGCCTTCCGGTATTCGTCCGTGCCTTCCTTGCCCGCGTTGCTGGCCAGCCTCCGAATCAACGCCTCAGTGCTGCCCGCCGCCTCCTGAATGCCTTGGACCGCCCCCTTCACGTTGTCCTTTCCAGCGAGTTCGTCAACCTTCCGCTGATACTCCGCTTTCGCCTTGTCGGCCTCCTCCAGTTTGGCACGCTCGGCCGCCTCGGTGTCGCGAACCTCTTTGACCTTGCGGGCTTCTTCCTCTTTGGCCAATCGCTCCTGAAGCCGCGAATATTCCTCGGCCGCCCTCACCTGCGCGTCGTACTGAGCCTGGGCCGCTGCTTCCTCGGCCCGGATCTGTTCCTCTAACTGCCGCCGCTGCTCAGCCGCCGCCTCCGACTGCAACTGCCGCCGCCGGTTCTCCAGAGACCCGATCTTCTGCCGCGACTTCTCCTGCTGCTCGGCCGTGAGCTTGTCTTCGGACGCCAGCTTCTTCAGGAGGTCGATTTCCTTCTGGACCAAGGCATTGACCCGCCCCAGATCGTCAATCTGATTGACGGCATTCTGAAGCCGCTCGCCCTCGCGCGACTTCCGAAGATCCGCCTCCACCTTCTCAGCGCTGGCGAGCTGCTTGTGGATGTTCGCCAGCCGGACGGCCGACGCCTCCAATTCGGTGGAGACCCCCAATACGGACGCGAGCCCTTCCACGGCCGCATCAGCAAACCCGCCGATCCCACCCAGAAGCATCTGCCCCAGATTGGACTGCGCGGCATTACTCACCAGGGCCGTGAACTTCCCCGAAACATTCGTCAGCGTCCGATCAAGATCCGTGAACCCCTCGTCGCCCGCCTCCGCCGCTCCACGCACGTATTCCCGGAACTCCCTCACGCCCTGCGAGAGCCCCTTGAAAACCTGAATGCCTGCCGTGACCCCGGAGAACAGGGCGGTGAGCTTTCCGGTGACGCCCCCGCCGCCGATGTCACCAGCCGCCTTCGCGGAAAGCTCCAACTCCTTCCGAAGCTGCTTGATCGGATCAACGTCGAACTCCGTCCGACCAATCGCCTCAATCTCGGCCTTGAGTTCTTCGGCGGACATATCCGCCTTCTTCATTTCGGCCGCCACCTCGGCCGTGCCCGCCTTCACGTCCTTCAGCGCCTTGGACGCGCCGTCTGCGTTGCCCCCGATTTCCAGCGTGGCTGCCATGTTGACCGATCACAGAATGCGGCTGTAGAGTTCACCCCGTTATCGGGAGGGCCTTCCTGATCGGGAACTTATGGCGGAGCCATCGGAGCGTGCGGCGTTCTTCATTGCCCAGATCCGCAACCCGCCAGTGATGGCGAACTGGGACATCGTCATCGCGATAGTCCGAGTTCCTTCGCGATCTCATCCACCCACTGCTGCGCAATCTCGTCTATCCCCTGTTGCCACGCCGTGGGAAGCTGATCAGCGTTCGGGAGGAGCGGACGCACTGCGTCAAACCACTTCGCATACGAACGGCCGTACCCTACTGTTACACGGTTTCCGTTCACGGTGAGCACGTTCCCTCCCTGCCCGTCCGGCCCCGCGTAGCCCGGCGTCACGCTGTTGCGCAGGAGCCCGGTATCAACGCCGATCTGGGACTTTGGAATCGCCCGTGCCTTCTGGATCTTCCCCAATAGCGACTTCCGCTTTTCGGACGTTGTGGCCGTCCGCAACTGGCCCATCAGCTTTTTGGCTTTGGCCCGCTGCTTCTGGAAGCCCTTCCCTTTGCGGGCCTTCTTCAGTTCCGTCTCAGCCGTCAGCGGCTTCCACGTCACCCCGTCTTCGCCCGCCCCGCCGCGACTCTTCTTTTCGAAGTTGAACTTCTGCTCCTGAAGGACATACACCCCCACCTGCTGCATCAGCGAGGGGAGTCCGTGGATCATCTTGTCTTCCGCGGCCGGAAGATTGGCGAGTTTCCCGAGATTGAAGTTGAATGTGAGCATAGAAACGAAAAGCGGCCCAGCGTCAGGGGGAAACGCCGGGCCGCCAGCTCAACCCGGAAGACCGGGGAGCACTTACGCAACCGTGTCCCAGGTCCAGGCGATCGCCGCCGTGGAGGAATCCGGCTTGAGGATGTCGAACGTCAAACCCTGCTCGAACACGTCGTCCATCGAGAGTTTGTCATCAGGATCAATCAGGCAGCATCGCGGAATGTCCGCAGTGGCCCGCGTGTTGTTGTTCGTCCCCGTCCCGTTGTGACTGCCCTTCAGGACAAGGTCGAGGTCGTACTCAGCCATCGTGCCGGCTGACGCCATCAGGCGCGAGACGGCGTCATAGGTGGCCGCGTTCTTCAAAAGCTGAACGGTGATCGTGTCGATGATGTCCCCGACCTTGATACAGGACGGAGTTCGCGAGTTGACCCACTTCACCTTCTGATTCAGAGACCGCTGCACCTGAAACGACGAGATCCCGATATTGCTGGACGCAATCGCCAGCGTCATATCCGGGAAGTGGAAGTCGACCAGCTTTTCGAGATCGTTCGGAACCGCCTGCGCGGTCGTCAGTGACGTCTCATTCTTGCCGACGAAGCTCCCCGCCCACGCCACGACACCAGAGGCCGAGTCACCAGAGATGGTGATCTGATCGCCCCGCATCCCGTGGAACGCCTTGTTCGCAACGTCCGGCCCCTGCGCCCACTCCATGCCGATTGACGCCGACTCATTATCCGTCAGCGAACCATAGAACAGGTCACAGACGAACTGAGCAAGCGACTTCGAGACACTGGAGACGACGTTGCCGTGGAGCTTGCCGCCGATGGAACCGGACGGGAACCCATTGAACGCCTGCGAATGCTTGGTGAACCGGCCGCCGACATACGGCTTATTCTTCCGGTTCTGGTGAGCCGTCTTGATCCCGAACGAATCCACCGGAAGGTAGACGTAATCGAGATCATCCGCGGTCGGCTTCGTACCCCACACCAGTTCGGGATAGACCGTCAGTGAGCCATTAACGCCGACGATTTCACTGGACACTGTAGTTCACCGGCGCATAGGTCAGGGGGAGGAGAAGGCCGCCCGTCGCAGTGAGGACGCCCTGTGCGTTATCGGGACCGTCGCCGATTTCTTCGTGCCCGAACGTGATGGGCGTGAACACCGGGAACTTCTGGTTGATCGCATCCCGGATGCAGCTCTGCACCTGCCCGGCCGCCTTGCCGCCGTGGATCGCGTCGATCACCAGTGCCGCCAGTTCCTCGATTTCGCAGGCGTCGAGGTTCTTGGTCCACACCTTCCATTCGAGAACGAAAGGCATCTCCTGCCGCTGGTTCGTCTGCCATTGGGTCGTGAGTCCGATCGGCCGCAACCGGATCGCCGGGCATTCACTCGTGGAAGTCGGTTCCCGAACGAAGTCCGGCCGCTCGGGCGAGGTGCGCGCGCGCGCACCTGAATACCGGAACTTGGATTTGAACTTCCCCTGGAGCGGCCCGTAATTGTCGATGGCGGCCCAGACGGCTTCGCGGGCGGCGGTGAAAATGTTCATCAGTGACACCGCCGGAGGTTAATCATCCGCACCGGGAGGCCCGACCGCCGGCCGTTGCTCAGGGTGGGGTCTTCCAGCCCCGGAATCCGCAGCGTCCCCGCGCGCACTTCCATGAGCTTGTCCATCGCCATGTCATAGGCCGCCTGAAACGGGGCCGGGACATTCCGCCCGCCAAGCGAGAACAGCCGCCACACCGCGAGATCAATCGCCCGATCCCTGCACCAGTCGTTGGCCGGGCGCGGGGTGACACTCACGTTGAGGGAGACCAGGGCTTCGTCGATCAGGGTGTTGGCGTATTCGAGGGATTCCTCGGGGTAGTTCTGTTCCGGGGAGGACTCGGGGACAAACCCGTCCCCGTCGTCGACGTCCGCCGCCCACTTGTACCCATGCCGCGACACGCGGAGTTTTAGCTCCTCGATCGAGGCATAGGTGTTGGCGGGGGAGAAAGGCATTGGGAATCCTGAAGAGAGAGCCCACAGAGGGAGTCGAACCCCCAACCTTCCGCTTACAGGGCGGCTGCTCTGCCGATTGAGCTACGCGGGCAAAAGAGCGGCCCCCGAGAGGGCCGCGGATCGTTAGAATCCAACCACAGTTGCCTGCCAGACGGCGGCCGGTTCCTTCACACACCAGCCGAAGACGTCACCCATATAGGAGTCCATCCCGATGGGGTCTTCGCTCATCTTGGTGTAGGCGAATTCGCCATAGGCTTCGTTCAGGTTATTCAGACCCGAACCCACCTCGATTGAGGTCGGAACCAGGGTCAGGCCGCGGAGCGGCTGCACCCAGTCCATCGTCGCCGGCAGGAAGATCACCATGTTGTCGGGGATGATCTTCGAGTACGTGCCGGAGTCGTTCTGGTAGGTCTGGTCCCAGAACTCGAACTTCAGGCCGCCGATCACGTCGATCGAATCGCCCTTCAGTTCCCGTTCCGACAGCGACGGAGAGGCCGCGATCCATTCCTTGAACTGCGTGTTAGCACGCAGATAGGTCTTCATGCCGCTGTTCATCAGGGCGCGAACCGGGGGCGGCTGATTCTCCGAAGCGGCGCGAATCCGAAGGTTCTCAATCTGGTCGAGAATCTTCGTGCCCGCCGTCGCCCACGAGGCCGTAATAATGGCGCTCGTGCCGTTGTTCAACTGGCCCTGGTGAGCCGAGAGGAACCCGAACGTGATGGCGTCATAGGTGTTGCCCGACCCCTCGCGAACGTCGCCGTTCTGGTCGAGGTAGACGGTCTGGCCGGTCAGGAGCTTCGCGGCCAGAACTTCCTTCGACATCTTGTGCCGGACGCGGGCGTGTTCCGTGTGGAAGTCCACCTCCGACGCCGCCTTGGCCTGGATCAAGCGGCCGTCCTCATCATTCAGGACCGCCATGAAGACGTCCTGAGAGAACTGCTGCTTGTTGAACTGGACGAACATCGCGGCTTCCCGCGAGCTTTTCCCGTTCTTGTCGATCACACGGGCGACCGCTCCACGCCGGTTGAACGGCGCGGGCCGACGCAGCATGGTCGAATACAGAACCTTCACTTCGTCACTGATGACGTCCTTGGGGTTCTGGTACAGGAGGTCCGTCGCCGGAGTCGGCGTGCTGCCGCCAGCCGTGACGTAGGTTTCCAGCATCTCGTCGTAATTGACGAGGGCACGAGTCACAGACATGAATCAGTCCTTTGATTGAGAATGGGGCGTCGTGCCCAGATCGACGGAGAAACGCTGGCGGTTAGACCTGAACGCCGTTGGTGTAGAACTGGAGGTGATTGAGGAAGTTGGTCACTCCAGACGCACGGCAGGCCGCGAGGTCGCCGAGAATCATGTCCGTGCGGATCTTCGCGTTGGACGTGATGATCCGCCCGACGTACAGATCACGCAGAGCCTTCGTGTTCGGGTCGTAGAGCTGAACGAACTCGTCCAGCACGCCGCGGGCAGTTTCGGAACCGGCGAGGGCGCCCGACGCGAACACCGCATCGTTGTCCGCGAACGTGATCGACCCCGTGAGGGTGATCGTGTTCGTGCCGTAGTTGATGCTCAGGATCGTCAGGCCAGTGTCGCCACCCACGGTGATTGTGTCGCCGGCCATGAAGGCGCGAGCATCATCCACCGCAAAGGACGCGGCCGTGGCGCCGGCCGCATTCACCTGGGTCCGCTTGCACGCAACCCACTGGCCGTTCGCCGTGATGCGGCCCATGAGCGTTCCGGGACGGAGTTCATCCGTGAACCCCGTGTTGCCGCCGTCGATGGCGTAGGTCGAGTCAATCCGACCGCCGTCCATGCCGGGCTTCAGCTCCTTCGTGTAGTAGATGTCGCGCGGAGTGTAGCTGCGGATCGTCCGCGAGCCGGAAACGGGATTGTTCATTCAGACTTCCTGCTTGAATGTGAGGGGAAAGAGAGAGGGCAGCGGCGGCGTTTAGTCCGCCTTCTTCGGCTTGCGACCCAGAAGCCGCTTGGCCTTCTCGCGGTCGGCCTCGCTGAACGGAGCCGCGTTCGGCTCCTTGGCGTTCTTCAGGTGCTTCGTCTTGGAGCCCATGAGAATGGCCTTCTCGGCTCCGTCGTAGAGGTCAGCCAGGAGCTGCTTGTCGTAGCCCTTGCCCTTGGCCAACTCCATCAGGATCGGCTTCTTGGCCGCCTTGATCGTGCCGTCCGCACACAGGGCGTCGACCGCCGACTCGAACTCAGCCTTGGCGTCGGCCGCCTTGCCGTTCCGCAGGGCGGCGACTTCAGCCGTGAGCGATTCAACGGCCGTCTTCAGGCTCATCACGAGGGGATCAGCCTCCGCGGCGGGCTCCACCACAGGCGGCTCATCCGCGGCAGGCTCGGGCTCCTCGGCATCCGGGCCAAGAATGGCATCGACGATCGCCGGAAACAGCACGTCGAAGTTGTCTTCAGTGACGGCGTTGTCGCCCTCGGTCGCAAGGCCAGCGCCCGGCTTCACGCGGTCGAACAGCCTGTTGACATTGGTGACCAGCGGTTCAAACGTGACGGGCATCTTTCTCTTTCCTTGGGGCTTCGGGGCAGGGAGCCCCATTTGGATAAAAGGCAGTTGGTCAGGGACGGTCGCATGCGAGACCATCGCGATATGCTTCAGCGAATAGCCCGGCCAGACCTTACCGGTCCCGTCCATGAAGTTCGGCTCAAGCGCCGGAGAACACGGACGCTGCTTCTTGGTCAGCCGCGCGGCGTCCTCCGGCGTCACATAGACACCGAAGTAAGCCCGCTCGTTATCGGCCCACACTTCCGCAACGTCCGCTTCGGACTGCGTGTCGTCCGTGTCGCCCACACCGGAGCCGTGACCCCAGCGGAGCGGCGTCGGGATTCCCGCGGCATTCAGTTCCGCGAACCTCGCGACGATGGCCGAGAAATCCGCAGGCGTGAACCGCCGCTTGATCTGCGACCCGTCCGCCTCGAATCCAATCACATACTCGTCAGCGTGAAGGAAGTCCTTACACAGCCGAACGAACCCCGGCCGGTCTTGAGCCGGTGGGGCGTTGGCGATGGTTTCGGAAAACGGGAGTTGGTCGGTCACGCCCCGTTATCGTTCGCCACTCACAAATAGCTACGCAGTGCGGACGGCAGGTCGCTCTCTGTCTTCACCCCGAACTCATCGGCCCGGCGTTGATCGCACGGAATGACAGTGCAGCGGCAGTTGAATTCACTCTGAACCTTCAGGAACACCCGATGCAGCGGCGTCCCTCGCTCGGCCACCCATCCATCGAGCGCCCAATGGTGCGGCCGGACGCGGTTGTCTTTGGTCGATGCGTAGTAGACCCACCGGAACCGATCCTTCACCCCTGGTTGATCCAGGGTGCGTTCCTGCCCGTAGAGATACGCCTGCTTGGTGTTCGTCCGCAGGATCGTCTCCGCCTCGGAACGGGACACCTCCGTCACGTCCTTGATCCGGGTGCGAAACTCGGCCACGGAATCCCCGGCCGTCATCGACTCGGCCAGGGCGTCCTGCAATCGGGTCAGTAGTTTCTGCGACCCCTGAACGGATTCCGAGAACGCCCGGCGGCGCATATCCCTGTGAAGTGACTGCAGCGCATCCCGCCCCGCCACCTTCTCATCAACGATCCATTTGATGGAGTCTTCCAGCGTCGGCCAGCGGTATTGCTCTCCAACCCCCTCTGGCAGAATGTCATCCAACCCCTTGACCGCCATTTGAATGGCACGCACCGAACGCGGGGTTCCACGCGGAACGTCCCGCAGGTTCGGGAGCCAAGGGGAGATCATCCCCAGGATGGCCCCGGCAATGCGGGTGTCTCCGTCCAGTGAGGCGAGTTGTCCCAGCAGGCGAAAGACCTTCGACCAGTCCCCGGACTCTTTGACCGCGAACATTTCGTTCACGACCTTCGCGAGGATATCGGCCGCCTCATTCGACGCCCGCTCAACCAAGCGTTCTTGAGTGAGGTTCCCCGGCTTGGGCGGTTCCGGGATGTCAGGCATTCCAGACTTTCGACAGGAAGTCGTCGTATTCCTGAATCATCGGGATCTTCAGGTCCATCGCGATCGGTTCAGGTGCGCGCGCGCGCACCTGCTCGGCCGCCGCGTTCGCATCAATCCACCGCTGGAGCTTCTGGGCCGCCCCCTCGGAAATGGTCAGGCCCACCGATTCGAGGATGGGAACCACGTCCACCGCCCCCGAGAGGATCAGGGGAGAGAGGCTTTCCGAAGTGAGCCACGCGCGCACCAGGGTTTCCGCGAGATCGTCCGGCCGCTGGGTCAACGGCGTGAAGTTGACCGTGATTTTCCACTTGCCGGAGGGGTCATTCAGTTTGACCGCCGGGTCGACCACGTATTTCTGGAAGGAGTTCGCGGGCTGTCCCACCAGTTCGTCCACCACCGCCATGAAGATCAGCATTTGCTGGCTGACCAGGGCGAGAGAACCGGCCGTGTTCTCCATCACCAGCTTCGGCGCGATCCCTCGGGCGAGGAGCTGGGCCATGTCGTAGTGCTGGATGACGTCAGTGATCGGCTTGGCGTCCGTTACGGTGACGTCGAAGCTCTCCACGTCGATTTCATACGGGCCGGGGTTGCCGTCCGCCGTGGGAATCCGGTTGTTCGACAGGTACAGGTGTCCCCCGTTCTCAACTGACGTGCTGGCCGAAGCGAACACCGCCGCGCCGTCAAACGGGTTGCTCGGATCATCGGGGTTCGGGTAGCTCTCGGGGCCGTGGACCTTCCCCAGCCCGAGAACGAACCGCTTGACGAACGTCCCGAGCAAACAGGTGATGTGCCGCTTGTCCTTCCACAACTGCTGCGGCGCCCCGAGATACCGGCTCTTGCCGTGTGGCTGCGTGGGGGTCGCATCGATCGCCAGCCACCACGAGTATTCCGGGGGGAGGGGAATCGGCTTCTTTCGGCCCTTCTCGTGGACGTCGATCCCGTCGAAGTCCCCATCGAGAGTCAGCCGCATTTCCGTGTGACGGTGCGGCAGTTCGTTGAGGGAGACGACGTTAATGGAGTGTTCCGGGTCGTAGCCGATGACCTTCTCATAGGCCACACGCCCATAGGCCTGAGACTCCAGCATCGTCCCGAACTTCTGCCACCAGAGGCTTTCGAGTTCGGACGCCAGCGCCGCCTCTCGCGGGTCGTTGGTCGCCGGGGTGAATGAGACCTTGGCGGTTTGGGCGTTGGCCTTAATCGCGAGATCGCCCAGCGTCACCTGATAGTCGGTGCGCATCGCGTCCACGAGGTCCGCAATCCCTTGCGGTTCCCCCTGGATGTGGGAGGCGATGGCCGCCTTTGCGGGCGAGCCTTTGGGCATCCTTGCCGTTGTCACAATCAGGCTCCGGGTGCGTACTGCACAGTGAATCCGACTTCCGCGATCACGTTCCCGCTCCCCGAAAGGAACAGCCTCAAATGCCGCTCCTGACTCACGGTCTCCGCTGAGGGAGTCCATGTCAGGTTCCCATTGGCGTCATCCGTCCGGCCGATGGCGGCGTTGAGGATCTCCTGCACCACAGCCCCCGCGTAATCCACGAGCGTGATGGACAGCGAAGCGTGTGCGGTCAGGGAGGGTTGAGTCCCATCCGCCGCGTAGACTTCGAGTTGATGCGGTCCCGTCTCGTGGAGGAAGACGGGCGAGGTGCGGGCGTGATAGGTCATTCGTCGCGCCAGTCATGGGTGATGCCGGGCGAGGCCGGGGCAGTTTCATCCGTCGCGCCGCTCGCGCCGCACAGCCGATGCGTGAATCCGTGCAGGAGCGGCAAATCCTCAATGAGGAGCGTCTGCCCCGGTGGAATCGGGTGGTCGTACCGCTGGGCCACCTCATCCTCTTCGTCAAGATTAGCTGCGAGAACATCCCACGCCTTGAACCACACCACTGTGTCAGCGGAGGTGTTCGAGACGTGCATCTTCTCGATCATGCCGCCGCCAGTGCGGGCTTCAATGGCCGTTTCGCCCACGTTGTATCGAACGTGAGGCCGGGGCTTGGAGAATGGATACGGAGTAGGCATCCGTGCCTTTCGGGATCAGTAGAGGAAGGGGCTTGTGTGGAAGGGGCCGAGCCGGCCGCCGGTGTAGCCGACAACAACAGCCTCAACAGGCGGAAGCTCGGCAATGAACGCCAGAGCCTGCCCGGAGATGATCCCGGCCGCTTCGATGTGAGTTGCGACATTCGGGTGAATACCATCGACAGACTTGTCCGTAGGAACGCCGAATTCCCCATCAAGCCCCTCTTGGAACTCTTCTCCGCAATCGAGTTGTCCAGTTCGGAGATCGGGAGTCGCGAGTTGATATTCCGCGAACCCCGCTTCCTTGTCCTCACGAACCCATCCACCAAGAGAGATCACCGAGAACACCACCGTCGAGGTGCCAGTGGCGGCCCGCATCTCGGACAGGAAACTTTCGACAGACTCCTGGCCGGTGTCACCGGAATTCGTTCCAAGGCACTCAAAGACATAGGTCGGTCGCGGCCACATTTTCCCGCTATTCAGTCGCGACCGCCCACCGCTGTAGAACTTCCACGATGCAGCAGCCGTGTTCTCCGGGTCATGGAACGCTGGCACTCCACCAATGCCCTCTGATGAGTAGCCCTGCGATCCGTAGGCGGCGACACCCAATTCCGCGTCCATCGCAGCAGCAACCAGCCACGGCCACGCCCGAAATGCGTCTTGATGTGCAGGGCCATCGCCACCTGAAAGGACAGCGTAGCCCTCGCCAAGGGCGTCGTTGCCGGAAAACATCGTGTGAGACTTAACTGCAATGTCGCCAGAAGCGGGCAGCAGAACCTTTCCATCGTCGAGAACAAAGCCGGTGATCTTGACCGAGTTTGCAAGTGGATCAGCCCAACGGGCGTTGCTGATCGTCGTGCCCGCGAAGCCGAACCAGATGGTGTGATCGCCGTCCTCCAGATCCAAGGCCAGCGTGAAGGTGTCGGTCCCGGAATGCAGCGCGAGCCAGCCGAACTGACTTTGGCCCGCCGTCGTCGGGTCAGCATCAACGATGTATTTGATCCACGGCCAGCCGCTCTCAGCACCGGCAAGGTGGCTCGTCGGAATCACGGCTCCAAACCGCGTGCCCTGAAAGCCAACCTTGGCGTAGGCGCCGGGGTTGCCCGACTCGATGAAAGTCGACCCACCACGCACGTTGTTCGACTGCCTTGCGCCGGTGCCGTCGCTGTACCAATTGAAGGGCGAGACATAGAGGGCAGTGTCCGTGACGCCGATCACGTCGTCGTCGCCAAGACCAGCCTGAATCGAATCCAGATGGAAGCCGGCCGCGTCTCCCGCGTCTGTGTCGTAGAACTGGAACCCGGCATGCCCGGTGTCCGTAATCTTGTCTGCCGAGTCGTCGAGGTAGTTGATAATCCGCACGCCGTTGACGAACACCGACACTCGCACATTGCCGTCGTCGGTGTTGACTGCCTGGATCGCAACGGAGTTGGTGGTCCCGCTGGTCAGCGGGTAGGTCACTCCCGTGAGAATCGTCGTGTCCGGCGGATACCGGAACCGCGAAAGCCGGTATCCACCGTTGTACCATTCGACGACATAGGCAGTCAGAGACAATGGGGAGAGACGAGTGTACAGCCTGAACAATCCAACGCCGGAGTAATATCGCTGGCGGGAGATCACCGGGTAATTGGGGTCCGGCGGAGTCTCGGAGAAGAAATAGATCTCATCCGTCAACGAGGCGCTTGCACGCAACCGGCCGTCGCGAATGACCGACACCCCCGAAGCTGACACCGGGTGTGTGGCCAGCGTTCCGATCTCTGGCGTGTAGGCCGTAATGATCGTGCCGTTGGCTGCGTTGAACAGAGCTTTGGCGAATGGGGGCATTGCCTCCCGTTATCGGGAGGGGCATCAGCAATCCCTTGACGGCGCACGGCCACCGCCGGACCATCGCGGTATGTCACGCATCCTCAACGGCGAGTGGTCGGCCGAACCGTGGGAACCCGGCGACGCCATCACCCCGCACGGCCTCCTCTCGACCACCGTCTCCGCAGACGGCGAGGTCGTCGCCGCATCCTCGGACTACCGGGACTGCGTCGTCCTGTCAGCCCAGAACCAGGCTCGTGCTCGCGCGGCTGTCAACGCCTGTGCGGGCATCCCCACGGAAATGCTGCACGCGGGCTTGATTCGCGATCTGGAGGCCGCCGTCCGTGAGTGCTTCCGCAGGCATGGCCCATTGGACACCGACGCCTGCCGGAGAGTGGAGGTCGCTTTGCGGGAGATGGATGGTCCCACGACGACACCTCGGTATAATTCCCTTGCGGACTAAACTCTTTCTCCTCTCGCAAAGGGCAATGCAATGACTCAACTCCCGCTCCCGGAGCCCGAAAAGAGCCCGATCGTTATCAAGATCGCATCTTTGGTGGGAATGACGACTGCCGAAGTGGTGAAGGCGATCCGAGAGGCCGACGACTTCCCGGCGTTCATGAAGCGGGTTATTACCGACAGGAACATGGACATCAACACGGCCGAAACCGTGTCGCTGCTCCTGAGGACGGGAGGCGAAGGACTGCAACAGTTCAATGAGGTGCGGGCCATCAGCCGTAGGCCACTCTGACCTACCGCGTGAACCCGCCCCGCCCTGGAATCCCACGGGGAGGGAGAGAGGCCCGCTGCTCAGGTTTCATCAACAGCCGGTTCGCCGCGCCACCGGCCGCGTCGGGGATGTCGTCGTGGAACTTCCCGGACTCCAGAGGGTCGAAGTTCACGAACTCCTCAATCAGCTCCCGGTTCCACTTCTCATTCCTGACGATGTAGACGATCCCAGATTCGCACGCCGCGGCGAGGGGCTTCAGCCTGAGGAACTTCTTCCGGTCCACCTTGTCGAAGTGCGGAGCGAACCGGGCCAGTTGCTTGGCGGTGATCACCTTGACCTGTTTCGCGTTGTGGCCGGGTTCTTCCTCCAGCCACAGTTCGCACTTCCCCTGATGTTCCGCGTTGTCCAGCTCCGCCGTCTGCTCGATGATCAGATCCCGGTTATGGGGCGACCAACGGCC
>JAULBW010006097.1:0-17756 GCA_032358265.1 Vaucheria bursata | reverse complement strand
CATTGACCATATCAGTTCACTTCAACTGACTGAACCTAATCGAATTTATGAATTTTCATAAGTATCATTTCCACATACGATTGAAGCTATATCAAGAATACATGCTAGTTTCTAGAATAAAACTGATTCCAAAAAAAATTTTTCAATTCCTATGACATAGCAAAAACATTTATTTAAAAATGATAGTTAACCTCAACGATGAAAAAACTAAAGGTGTTCAACTCCATCTACTTCTCAAAATTTTTAAAATAGGTATAAGAAGTCTACATTGCAAGGTAAAATTAGGAAGCACTTGAAGATTTTGCCGCAGCAAGTTTTTGTTCTGTTATGATATAGATAACTAAGGCATACTGTAATAGATGATAATCAACCAGTTCTGCCTTATTAAATATCAGTAAAGGGCAAAAATCAGTGGCTGTCGCCTACTTACCTGATCAAATCAATATTGCGACCACCGACAGCACTAATCAATGCCGTATTGCCTCTCACATCGGGAATATCTGGATCTGCTTCTTTATCTAACAACAGCCCAACAATGTCAATCAGATCTGGATTTTTATCCGTGCAGGCCTTCACCACAGCATCAGCCAATGGTGTGCTCCCTTCATCATCAACGATATTGATATCAATATCCTCAACTTCAAGCAAAACCTCCACAATACTTTTGTTCCCCCGATCCACCGCCAGGTGTAGAGCTGAGTATCCGGAATGCTTTTCTGTAGATGTCTGCATATTCGGGTCAGCTCCATGTTCGAGAAGCAATTGTACTAGCACTTTTGACCCGCATGAAACAGCTGTATGTAGAGGAGTGAACCGATCAATTATGTTGTGTGCATTGGCATCAGCACCGGCAACCAACAGAGCACTCACGGCATTTTCATTATCCTTACTGCAAGCCCAATTTAAAGGAGTTCGATGCTTTTCATCATCAATTAAATCAATGTCTGCACCCTCATCCAGAATCATTTTTATATAAATTGCTGCACAGTTCATGGCAATTAATGTTAGAATTGGCATTCCATCTTTCTTTGTATTTATCCAGGAAGAATCAGATCTTGACTGTGATTTTTTTAGGTGCTCTAACAGTAACGAAAGGCATGCTTTGCTTTCTTCACTATCTTCAACTTCAAGTAGAGAATCAAACCCCTCCAATGGATTCCCGCCAGATTCCAAGATGAATTTTAGGAGCTCTGCATTTGATTTGTACGTTGCGGTTGATACAGCTGTCTCTCCATAGTCAGTTTTATAGTTGATGTCAGCACCATTTTCGTGCAGTAGCTTAATTGTAGCAATAGCCGCACTCGTCTTAGCTTCACACGCACCGATGATAGCTTCACACAAATCGGAGGATTCTAGTAAAATGCTGTTCTCTATAATTACTTTTACCATTTCAGCATTACCAACATAAGCTGCTTCGTACAGTGCATCAGAATGGTCTTCTGCGCACCCTTGCTTGAGTAATCTTTTCACTAAATTTACGTGGTACTCTCTTGTGGCAGCATGTCCAAGTATTGAAAGCTTTTCTCCATTGTGCTCTACTTTAACTTCATTGCCAATATTACTGCCAATACAAAGAATAAGCATATTGGCAACTTTGGCAGGCATCGAATCATCGCAAAGGTCTCCAGAATTTGAAGCTAGAATAAGAAGTGCACGTGCTCCAGTCTCTACAGATAGGAGTCCATCATTAATTTGATAGTATTGAAGTAGCTCTAATGTTGCATGGAGCTGCATATATGCTATGGAAGCTATTAGAGGATTGCTGGCTGTTTTTCGGGCTTCATTGAGAGAAAACTTAACACCCTTCAGAATTCGAGATTTTTTTATATCGGCTCCATTTTCTAAAAGTAGCCGAATAACAGTCGAGTATCCATTGCGCGCAGCATACCATAGTAGAGTTGTATCATTTGAATCAGCCCATATGACAATATTCTCATTTCGGGCATTATCTTCACTTTTATTATGAAACTTTTGGCTTAACTTTTCAAAAAGGACCTCCTCTGAGGTGAAATTGATATTGCCCAAGGCATTTGATATAGCTTTATCTGCATCTTCTTTGCTACACTCAGCGATGTCCTGCTAGATGAAAACATAATACTATTTCTTAAAAATTGTAAAAATATTTGATCTAGTGTAATGGATGATTGGCTTGAAGTAAGATTGCCTGAATGCATAATTATTAACTACCGGCTTTGTTTAGTGTAAAAAAGTGTTCACCTCCAAATATGAATAAGTTTTTTTTCGTACATTCAATTTTAAAATGTCGACGTTTCGCTAAAAATTTTATCTATGTAAAAATCGTAGATTTTAAAGTATATTCTTATCAACTTTGATAAAGCAATTGTTTTAAGCGTTGCTAGATTGCTAGAAATAAAGATTTTTTATTTACAAATTTGTGATAGTTTCGCAAGAAATTATCACAAATGAAATATTTGTAATAAGTTTAAATTGGTAAGAAATTCCATACTAGCTTCAGATTGATAAACTTTGTGGTATTTGAGCATTTATTTGCATTATCTGGCGCGTTGCCTGAAATATGTAAATTACGAATGATAGTGTTAAACGCTAAATCGGAGTTTCTGGCACTTTTCTGAAACATAGAGCGATAATTCGAGTATACTTTGGCCAACAGAGAACCAAAATAAAGCACGATAGCACGCGTACCTCAGTCATATTTTGGAAATCTCTTCTCCTTTTCTAGATCCCAACAGCTATGAACGTCTACTTCAATTTCAAAAACTCCTAATATTTTTATTAACGGGTTTTGAATTTTCGCTGAATTATCCATAATTTTATTCATTTATTTTATGGCGTTTTATTCAGTTATGTTTATGACGAAACAATTCTTACACTGCTTTGTCATCCGCCGTCGTAATCTTGAACTCCATCGATGCACTCTCACAGCAACAGTTCTGCTCTCTAATTCCTTAGAGAATAGCGGCGAATTTATTCCTAGTAGTAGTTTTTGCTCTCTAATTCTTAGAGTATAGCGGCGAATTTATTCCTAGTAATAGGTTTTGCGCGTTGTTCGAGTATTAAATGCTGGCCCAATACACTATATTGCAAGTTTTCGTCGCCTTATCAACACTGAAATCTATGAAGTTAACCTTAATGCACTTGTAAACATGGCTTTTTATTCATAAAAGTAACTTCGATATTGATTCTTCACTTTATCGATGCATGATTAGATTATTTGAATGGTTTCGATTAGTTTATTTTACATCTCTAGTATTCTAACTTCGTAGCCATAGATAGCAGGTACAAAGGTAATTTTAAACAAATAAATGTTACGCATATTTACTGCAAATAAATTTATTATACAAATTTATTGATATTTGCGTAGCAAATTGATTTGTAAATACTGAAGCATTTACAAATATAGTAAATAAAATAGTTTCTTATTGAGTAAAAGTAGTAGAAAGTGTTATCATGTAACACATACTTTGTCCGCTTCTTCTTCATCGCTTAATAGCTCTGATCGGAAAAGTAGCAATAATTCTATTTAATTTTAGCCGTGTCATTTCTCTCATTGAAATGATCAGATTGGGCCCACTATGACCCAACATAGGTTTAGTGTTGGTAGCTATTTCTTTAGCAATACCCTATTTTTTTCATCAATCACTGCGCAGTTAAAATTATCCCTCCCTACAACATCACTTGTTAAATCCTAGTTTGATTTGTAAATCTTACTGTCCCTGCATATTGTAGTTTTTTGTCTTATATATACTGCCATTGAAACCTTTAGCAAGAGATTTGTTCCATTTGAAAGCATTTTTGTTGAAAGTTTGAGGTCACAAGATGGCAACAACCACCGAGAACTTGTAATTTGAAAGAATTTAGTAAATATTACTGGAGATATTCTAACTTTTTTCAAGCTTTTCATCATCAGCATCTAAATTCTGTAAATGCACTAGAAGGTGTTTGCATAAAAGTGCAGTGCATAGTTTCTAACCTTGTACTTGGGGTTGCCCCATTGGGAAAATGTCTAACAGAATATTGTTAAAAATCATCTCATTTTGAAACCCAGAACTATTGAATTCCCTCAAATATAGCATTATTGCAAATTTTTTTGAATTTTTGAGAGAATTTTTCTGATTATCGATAACATATAGAGAGTTATTTGTTTCTGCAGAATTTGAAATTAACTCTTTCTGTTCTTCCAATATTGGCTAGAAAATAATATATTGCGCAATACTTTTTCAATTAATTTATAATTGACACAACAGTACTACACAACTAGTTGTTTGACAGTATCTGGCAGAGATAAAAAGGATTGATACAATACGGTGTATGCAACATTAGTTTGTGCTATCTTTCAATGGGTAATATTTATATGTATCAATTCAGTTCATCATATCTTCTTGTTATATGGTCAAAAGCCTGGAAAAGGTACTTGGAAGTTTCTGTATTCCAAGTTTATCTTCTTTTACCATTTAATAAGAGCTTTTACATCTTTGTCTAGATATTAGACCTAGCAGCAGTTATTTATTCCTGCAACATAATATCATCACTTTGAATATTGTAAACTTATTAAAGAAGCATACAGTGCTATGTATTACAAAAATGAAATACATCAGTTCATTTCACTATTTTTCAAAACAATTGTCTCAAAAAGAGTGCTAGATACTCATTAAAAGTGCTGAAGTTCCTGCAATCAAAAAGTTTCTAGCAGTTTAATTTACATCATACCCTTTTTCAATATTTGAGTTTCATTTCCTTCTATTTAATATCAACACAAATGTCTAAAAATGAAATAAAATATAGGCTGGCCATGTCTTATCAATAACTTCAACAGAAATGCTTTATTCAGTGCTCTAATTGTTAAAAGTTTGAATATTTTCTTTAACTACACTTCAATCTCAAACTGCATTTACAATTACTATGACAATGTTCTGCTAATTCTAGGTGAAATTGGTGATTGCTCCAGTGCTGAACTTTCAAATCCAGCGCAGTTTTCTGAACTGTACAATGAAGTGACAACATATTTGCCACGTGCCCAGCAGTAGAGCATTCCAAAATTCACCTTGCATGGAAAATAAGTTGTGTAGGAAGCATTACCCACAAGCTTTAGTAGAAAAAAGGACAACTGTTGTGAATAAGTATACAACACATCACTGGCAAAATAACTAGAGGTCGTTTTGACAACATGACATAGATATAACTTAAGACAATAAGTGTTAGGACCAAACAAAGAGCAAGAGTAAAATGCAATTCGGTATGTTTTATTACTTGCTAGAGCTTCTGTGTTGACTAGAATGATTTGATATTAGCATGTGTAAGCATTTACTTCAACAAATCTCAGAATTCTTACTCTGTTCTACTTCAACAATCTCAGAATTCTTACTCTGTTCTACTTCAACAATCTCAGAATTCTTACTCTGTTCTACTTCAACAATCTCAAAATTTTTACTCTGTTCTACTTCTATCCTTGAAGTCTTAACAATAAGTAAGTAGTACCGAATAACCTGTACTTAAAGCAAATGTACAGGTGCCATACAATACAGAAGTGTATCATTCACTTCAATCAATCAAGTACTTACGCAAGTATGTGTTCAAGGGGCCTTGATTGAGCTAATATTGTGGTGAATAATGAAACTTTTAAGATGCAATGGATATTGGCAGGGTTGACAACTAAATTGATGGCCAGTAAATGCTCAGTTATTTCATTAAAAGCATAGGAAAATAAATAGTTGAGCATGATCAAATTTTATTTGAATCAGTCACAAGAACAATTATTCATGCTCTGTAATTTGCTGACTTTGCACTTGAAGGCCTTGAATTCATGATTTATACGATTCAAAATAGGCAATGGATTATTTTTTTATTGCATAGCATCATAATTCTTTTAGAATAGACCGCTGCTAATTCCACCGATACCAATATTTTTAGGATGATGAGGTGTGCACTTGTATATTTATTCTACTGTTGGGTGTCAACTAGGGGGAAAATAAGCTGAATGCAATTGAAAGTTTCAAGTTAACATCGTATCATAAAAATATAAACCTTTAGAAGAACTTTTCAAATTGACGCGCAAAGAAAAATTGCTGCAATTACCTCAATCCCTTATGTCATAAAATCGAGTCCATATTTTTGTATTTCAATTTTGATGTGTATTAATCACCAATGTTTTTTTAGCAATTACAGCTACTCTAAGATTTTACACATAATTTTGAATTTGGCACTTTTTGAAATTTGAGGTTAAACATTTACAGTAAATTTGACTAAAATTACATGGTAACATACAATTACAAATGTAGATAAAATATTTTTACATTTACAGTGTCCGAATCATCCAAAAGTTTCTAGAAAAAGACCAACTCAGTAGATTTAGGTCATTATGAGGCAAAATTGGCAACAGCTAGGCATTGTTTGTGCAATGCACTCTGTATGCTTGTTTTTTTGTTCTGTTGGGGCAGACTTCAAATGTAGCATAAAATACTTTTGCTAGCATTATATTCATGAACAGAGCTATATTTAATTTAGGCCTATTTACAAAACAAATCATATTGACTTGGATGTTGGCGACTAGGATGCTTAAGCATCCCAGAATGTCCATTATATGAGGTAACAATAAAAATAGACAAGTTTTGCTTTTTATGTAGGAAGGCAAAAATTTGATAGAGGCATTAAGGTATGAAGTCTAACTACAATTCTCTGTATTGTGTTGCTATTAAGCTCTGATACTGTCTACTGATTTGGTTCGCGAGAATGGTTCAGATTTCGTCAATGTAAGCGCTTGTATTTAACACGGTTATACAATGTTGGCCAACCATGCTTCGGTTCAACATGCGAACAGCTTTGTTAACACTTTGCTGGTTAGCAAATCTAACAATAGCCTGACCTTTACTTCGGCCAAGTTTGTCTTCTGCAATTTCCACATATATCACATGCCCAGCTACTTGAAAATGATTCTAAACATACAAAAAAAATTAACAATACTTGATTTGCATAGTCTTATCCACGCCCCATACATAAGATTCAAAATTTATGTATCATAAAGACAATTCTCTCAACAGACGTAACTAGTAGGATTATAAACGAAAAGTAAAAGTTTGGTGGCATTCACTGCAACAAATTGAGTTGGCTTCGGGCTAATGTAGTCAGAATTTGGATGACATTGGACAACTATATGTGACTTAAGCCATGGGGTTACGGTAAGGTCCTCACACAGTATTTGAGATTTATACGGTTTCATGACTTGCACAAATTAGATGTAACACCAAATATAATACCCTTCGTGCTATAATCGAACCAACAACGACTTCGCATAAATAGTCAGATGACACAAAATCGTCACAGTAAAAAATCAATCGTTCCTCACTTTTTTATAGAGATAGCTCAATTTAAACCATGTTGTTGTATTCGAATACATTACCTTAAGATCTTGCCAGGTAGCAGTTTTATCTAGATTGAGGACCGTAACCTGAGCAAAAATTTGACAGAAAGTACTATTACAAAAAATTCTCAATGCCTTGGTAATCTCTACTATAAGTGTAAAGTAAGTAATACAGGTCGAAAATATATAAAATATGTTTACAGTATTATACTCGAAAGGATACAGATGTAGAAAAAGGTGCAAATTTTAATTATTTTGAGATAAATACCCATAACTGAGACAACACGACTTCAAAACTTGGTATGACACATCAAGTGCAGTAAACTTTGGATACAATGATTTCACTTTGATTTTACATTTTCACCCATAAGAATGAAAGAAAAATTCATATTTATCAAAGTTAAGCTTCTTATTTTCGGATGTAAAAATTAATTCAGTGGTCCCCACAAATTCGTGATAACTAAAGTTTATTGTAGATAGATGTCACGTACGGTAGCCACAAAAACAGGACTGCTTTGTAACTAATCGCCCAATTAATAACTTTAACAAGGCATACGCGACGAAACATTTCTGCCAATGACAACTACAAAAATCAAAATATCTTAAACTGAATCAGGGCGAAGTGAGATGCAGCTCATTTGACTTTGTACAATTTCAGCTGATTTAAGTCTTATTCATACAGTAAGCAGCTCCAGTTTCAAAAACTGATCTACTAATTCAGGCAATTTCGATGTATTATGAAATCGAATCTCCTCTGGACTCCCATGCATGATGTACACAGAGGTAGTATAGACATAAGGGATTCTAAAGTCAAATCTTCATCCTTCTGATATCGAATGGATTAAACATCAACTTGCAACTCACAATCATAACAACCACCCAATTTTCAAATTATGTAAGATATAGAATCTACCCTCTAAGTAACTCATTTTACTCCGAGCTTAATTGGTACTATAAATGACTAAGAAACATGCTGCCACAATAAATGGCACTTAAGCTTTATTACAAAATCCAGTTCTCGAAAAATAGTAAACCTACCTGTTTTGTCTCTAAATTGGACTCCGCAGCTCCCTCTTCGGATGCACATCTATCCTCTCTAACGTAAATTAACCTACCATTGAGTTCAGTATCGGTTAAACAGCGAATTGCATTTTGCGCTCCTACAGCATTAGCGTAGGTGACTACTGCACACCTACATTTACAATATTCACATTTAAAAAATTCTAGATGCACGTACATTGGAGCAAAGATGGCTGTAGAAACTAAGCTGGTACTAGTACAAAAGTGTTCTTTTTTCAACCTCTCTGTAATTTTATTGGTTCGTTTTATGGATACTACCAATTTGTTGCGCCACATATTACAAAAATGATACTTTCTATAATTTCTGTTTTGGCAAAAATTCTCTTTATGAGCATTGAACAGAACATGCACTAAGTGAGACTCGTCCTATCGATGAAAGTAAGCACCATATATACTTTGATGAATCTATCGAGACATGCCACACATATCAGAAAGCATACTAGATATATCGAATGCGTCAATACCTACTACATACGCCTTTCTTGGTCAACTTTCACTACTGTAATTGACTTTCACAGATTCAATACCAATCGCGACAAACTTGAAATCACTTTTGACAAATTATCTATATCTTTTCACCTGGTCATCATCCTGATTTTTTTCGATGATATTTTTTTCCCAATTTCTTACTTTAGATGTATTTCTTACGATTCTTTCTACATGTATTCTATTGCATCTTCTACAATGTCAACACTAAAATTACATAAAATTTTATCTCTTGATGGCTTAAATGATGCCAATATCTCAGTTTTCATTTGAATCTCAAATTCCCCTATGTATGCCTTCTTATTTCATCTTCTTTTTCTATTTCTTCTAAATCTTTGCTCGCTATACATCTATATTCAACTAGCTTTCATACGAGTTCGATTCAAAACTTTGAAAAAAAGTTTAAAAGAGTATCTTAATATTAAAAATTTTACATCAATGCTCGAAAAAAGACGTACGCTGCATTTGAAAGATTAGTATTCATTTTGGTAGGTAGATTTTGATAATATTTGCAGTGATGCGAATCATCTTTTGAACACATGCAAAACTGCCTCACCCTTTTGAAAGTCCTGCCTTAGTAGTAAGAATTTCAACGTGCTTAACATCTCCAGCAATCCTCATGCACTTCATTAAGTCCTACAATCATATTGCAAAAAATTATTCGGAAGAAAAGCTTTATTACATGTACAGTTGATACTTCATAAATAATACTGTCAGTTACGCCAAAAATTGACAGTTTACCTAATACATCGCATTAGAGATATCAATATACTGCAGCGGAGGGAGGTTGGTGGAATGTAGAGCTACTAAATTAGAAAATGTACTGCTTAGCATATAGAATATCAACTGTACAGTAAACTTCTGATTTAACGAATTTGTCGGGAACACCAAATTACTTTGTAATATCTTAAATTCGATAAATCCCGAAATCTAAGCCTGAACTTGATACAATACGACTTCTTTGTTTATATCCTCATAAGTGGAAATTTGTCCAAAGAGAATTCATCATATCTACATTTTATTCTGTAGTTTGTTTTGCTAACTATTGAAGTAATGTTTTTAAGACCTATGCATACGAAAAACAAACCCATCACTTTGACCCAACTTTCTATCGAGCACATAAACCAATTCATCAAAATTACCTTTCCCCCCCAACGTATTAATGAAACAGTTTGATTCGCCAACAAAAGAGAAGACAAATTCAAAAATTAATCATATCAAATGAAAAATTTATGGTAGCAAATTTGGATTGCTTTGAAGTTTTGCATGAAATCATTTTTTTCAACAGAAAGAAAAGGGGAGGGGGTGGTAGCATAGGGATTTAGAAAGTAATGAAAACGATTCCAAAGATAAAATTGAAAATCTTTTAGCTATCAAATTCTTCTATAATTGGTCATTTTTAAAATTAAATTCCATTATGGCGGTGCTAGTAATGTGAAATCTAGGATCAGCGTTTTCTACATATTACTAATCGATGATAATCTAATACAATTCAGAATGAAGAGGAAGTCTAAACAGTTCAAGTCATAAATGCTTACGCTTTGAAATTATTTCAAATATGAAACGCACCGACACATGGTAAAAATGTATATTTATGAGGGCTTAAAAAATGTTCCTCTAGGTGAAAATATAACACTATCATCACGTGCAAAAATAAATTTATCGTACTTGGGCACTATGAAGAAATTACTTTAGCCACCTATAAAATTGACAAATATGGAACCAAAGTATCCTTTCAATGTAATTTTGACAATAAACTTCATTATCGAAACAGGATACATCCAAAAGCTTAAGTTCAGTGTCATGAAATACTGACCCGAAATTGAAATCTTTGTATGAAGCAAAAACATACGTTCAATTTCATAGAAAACTAAGTTAAATTGTGCAAAAAAATATTCAATTCCACAGTGCTGTAATTTTAGCATACCGTGGTTTTTGATATGTGAGGAATATTCATTAAACATTTTTGCATGATTTTCTATATTTTAATCAAAAGAGTTGCCTTTGAGCAAGAGCCCAATATTTTATTGCTTAATATCGACTAAACTCGATCAAATTAGATCGACGATATATAACTCAATTCAATCGACATAATAATAATTCTTCATACCAGAGAGTAAAGCATTTCAAGGAACTAACAGAGGATAACATAGGCTGAGAAAGTAAACCTATGTATTAAAGCATTCACATGTGGAGTGTGTTCTTTAAAGTTCTTATTGAATGGACAGAATATGATTTAACATGAACTTTGAATAGTAAATACTTATTGACTGATGGGCATTGATATTCAATGAAATTCGAATATGCTCCGAAACAGAGGAATACGGAGGTAAGTTGGTAATACTCTCTATGCAGATTAAAATTGCTAATGTAAAATGCCTTCGTAACAGCATCTCTGTAGCATATTTTATCTATCTGCATTTGTTTTGGAGCCTGGAGGAGGCGTTCAATATCTATGCTAAAGATATCTGAAACATGAATATATTGAGATTCGAACTGTAGAAGTCGAACTGTGCCCTGTACAGCGAGCTGACGAGAGATAAATTTTAATTTCAAATTTGTTATGACTCCCCACAATGAAATATGGTTGTCAATTTTATAGTTAATATTACTATTACCAACCGAATCTTCCTTGCTTGCATATTTGCAATACTCTTAAATTATACAGCAATGGTAATATCAATTGTCATTCTCAATCGTAAGTTGCTTAAGACTCAAATTTGTAACTTTACTTTACCTGCCGTGAAACGTTCCAGCTCAAATTTCCAACATATACACTTGATCCGCTACTACTAGTATTATTCATAACACTAGTCGTCATACTAGTCCTATTATCATTTCGTGCCCCTAGGCTTTCGGATTCTCTGTATTCACGAACATATATGATTCTGCCTTGCAATTCTGTATTATTAAGTATAGAAATTGCTGCTTGCGCCTATTCATAATGGTGCAAAAAATACAATAAATATATATATATAGCTATATTGGAGTGGAAGTTCAAAATTTTTGGCACGTGGCTACTAGTTTTGCTAAAAAAATATTTGACCAACCTAAAAATTATTTATAACTGTCTTTAATATATATTAGTTGCCGCTTTATAAGCATACTGATAAAAAGCCCAGCCGCAAATAGGCAAACATAATCTATAGGCAAAATAAGTTAGTTCAGTACAAGATACAATAATATTTCCATTTTCCCCTAATACAATACATAGGGCTCTATTTGAATACAGCCCTAACTCCTTTTCAATTTTCCATCTATCGCAACTAATGCGCATATGATAAGACTTCTTTGGGTAATAATTTTCAATTCTACCCTCTATTCGATGAATTTATCTAAAAAACATAGAAATACAAAGCTACAGAGCCAAAAAATATCGAAAAATGGACAAGGGCTCTGCAAAAAAGGAACAACGAGTAGCTTTCTTTTTATCCAAGTAACCGTTCAGCTCACATAAATAAGGCATTATATGATTCGGTTTAATATGATCCGAAAAAGGATCCAAATCAATTGCAGATAGCCGTAATGCAAAGTACAGAAATAAATCATTTTTGCAAAAAACAAACTAGATTATTGCACGCATATCATAGTGAATCCAAAAGTAAATAAGTTCTTGTAAATGATAAAAATTTTCCAGTAGACTAAATTTCTTGTATAATGGCTCAAATGGCATTTAAACAATCATCACTTATCAAAACTGACAACGAGATTAAAATTATGGGGATCTGTATGCGATTTAGTGTAGCTCTCAAACAGTGGCGCAGGAGCACACCGAGTTATAATGCAATGTAAATATGATTCCATACTAAAAAATAAACTTTACGTCAGCTTACCTCATGGGGCTGAAAAAATTCAACAAGAGCCGAACCTTTCGATCTCCCTAGATTATCCACGAATACTTGTATTCTTTTCACTCGTCCTGCCTGACGCATATGCGATTCGATATCTTTTTCCTTTATACGAAATAAAGTTCATCAAACATATGATGTAATAAATTAGAAATTAGCAAATTTCCACTTGTAGCGAATGAACAAAAAAGTCATACTATGCCAAGTTCAGCTTAAGATTGTTGGATAGAGCGAATTGATTCGGTAGTTCCAACAGATTCAATACATCCAGAGTTTCCTCTCATCTGAAGTATACAGAAGATTTCCTTATATTATCAGCTGCAGCAATGACTAAGAAAAATTTATGACATTCGCTGCAAATAATTTCAAGCATGCCTGAATGTCAGCTAAACAATCAATAAAAAATGAAATCTTACCTGTTTTCACAAAAAAGTAACCACCTCTGTAAAAAAGAATTAATGAATTTTACTTTTGAAAGTAATTTCATAAAGGTTCATAATGGTAGTCTATGAAAGGGATCAATTTTTGTCCTTTTAGCAAAAATGATCTTTCTGAGAAATTTCATGTCAAACCTACGAAAATGAATAAAAGAGTAATTCAAAAGCAGAAAAAAATTCTTTATTTATAGTTTTAACTTGAACTAATACATCTGAACTTCATTAACTAAAGTCTAGGTACCATGAAATATAAACTTACTGCCTGACCGGGCCATTTAATATAAATTTGGGTTATTTTTGAAAAAAAAATTCAGAACAGACTTCAAATTGAATATAGAGCACAACTATAGATGCCGAAACCTCTAATCAATTAGAAAACACCAAGATTGATAAATCCTTCATCTTTCAAATACTGCAAAATTCAAATACTCGAATTTGAGGGTTAATATTTCATGGAGTTACGTATAACCTAAGTCAGCTCTATTTGAAAAAATTACATTTTTGAAAATTTCAGTAAGAATTTCAAAAATTTACCTCTGATTGCCAACTCAAATTTCCTACATAAACTGAGCAAGGTACGCTATTTGAACTATTTACAAGCCCATTTTGACCCTCAGTGATGGATTGCAGACCTAGAGTGCTAGTCTGCATCGTCAATTTTAAATATCTATCTGACATAATTATGCCCTGCAGCAAACTGATGGCCTCTCTCGCATCCCCGGCATTTACGTATTCTACAACTCTATATACAAAAGCACTTTTAGTTGGCTATTTTGCCGAGTCTTCAAAACAACTAGATACATCACTTACCCGAAACCCTGTAAAAATAGTCGAGCAGCAGAAAATATTAGTTAAAATCTCAAACTCAGTGCTCCAAGACATTGGACATGAAATTCGTAGTAGAATTCATAGAAATTTTATAAGAACCGATGATTCTAGCAAGTGAAATATATATTTAAACATGAAAATTTGGATATAAAAGAGTCATTTTAACAAATTTTCACTTATAGCAAATAAAGGAACAAGTCATATTGTGCCAAGTTGAATTTGAGACTTTCTGATATAACAAATATAGGACACAGCAAATCAGTTTGCTGGTTCCAACAGATTATCAACTACTATAAGACTTTCATGCCCTTTTCTGTATTAATGCTGCATCATTAAAAAAATCAGTAAAAGAAGGAAAAACTGGTATTAAAGCAACAAAAAACCTACTCAAGAGAATTAATTGTAATATTTTCATATATTTTTATCTCGAAAAGTGGATTTCAAACTTTTAAAATATTTTTATGAAATTATATTCTGAAACAAAAATGAAATAATCTAGGATAAAATGTCAGTGATATGCATATTTTTCAGTTCAACTTATAAAATAGAGATTTTATTACTGTTTCGTGAAAAACTTAGAAGGAAGTATTGCCATTGAATCAGCCCCCAGTATTTTTTAATAATGAAAAAACTATATATAGTATCATTTATTTCTATGATATCTTAATCATTACAAGAAATTAAAAGGTGCATCATTTTAAGTAAGAGTGTCGATTGATCGAATGCGAAAGTAATTTTTGCTTAGAAATTTTAATTCAACAGTCTTGATGAAAAACAACGAGCAAGTACTGGAAAAATTTGTAAATCCATACCACTTTTAAAAATCGAAAACTCAACTAAAATCAGGATTGCTGATATTCAGCATCAAATAAATTTGAGGAATTGAAAAAAATTATAATTTTACATGCAAATTATTTACATATTAAATTTAAACTGAGTAAAGATTGCTTACTATTTCAAAAAGCAAGAGGTCAAGTTGTTACAAAATTTCCTTTAAACACACCTTTAAATGTCCTGATTCAGATACAGGGATTTCGGCTCGTTTAACTCTTCCTGCTTGTTCCATTACCTCCAGAAGTTGAGTCATCGTAGTGTCATAAGGTAAATTTTCAACTATGACGTATGTATTCAAGGTAGCATCGATAGATTTTCTTAAAATGGGCCAAGATTTATTAGAGAGTTTGTATGGAGCTGCTGGTCGTTCCTGGCGGTTCTTGCGTATTAGATGTCGGCCGTGTGAGACATGCGGTAATTTTCTATTTCCAGGCTTTAGTTCATTAAATATATTATTTTTTCGAGCATTTATGATCATGTCTAGGCTCATAGCCACCTGGAAAAATAATTTACCAAAATAATGTATTGGAAAACTGTTGACAATAACATTTCTAATTTCCGACCATGTAAACATCTTACCAATTCTTCGGTACTTTCGTTCTCTGCATTTTCCATGTGTTCGAGATGCTTTCAGAGCGAAGCAGTATGTATTTGCCAACGTCCCTGCCTTTGCTGGGACAAAATGTTATCTTCCTTTCTTCCATGAATTAATATTATATGGGCTTTCATAGTACACTACTCTCGTGCTAAAGTCCGCAGTTATTTTGATGAGAAAATGCGACTTGGCTGCGATGCGGACTTAAATGCTTCAGAGCTACGAAATCGTGGAGGGCAAACATCTACTTTACCGTCATACAATCGTTCCTTTAGTATTTTATTATCATTTGAAATCTATTTCTCACAAGCTATGCAAGTTCCAAAAATGCAAGTGAGACACTGGTTCTCGATTGAATAATCATCAGCAGCTAGAAACAGTTGTAGTACTAGAAGAGTCGAATGCTCCTTCAATCTGGAGTGTTGCACGGCAGTTTGAGGTTGATGAGAAAACGATTTGAAAGGTGATTGCCAACAAGGAGGAAATACAAAAATGTGCTCACAATCAAGGCATTGTCAAGTAAGTGATTACTTTTTGTGCGATGCAAGCAAAGCACCCAGAACTTGAGGAAAGACTCCATCTTTGGATTGATGTTAGGTGTACAGTGTCCCTTGTTTTACCACCAACAATGATCCTGCATAAGGCATTGCAAGTTGCCCAAACTTGAAATATATCAGCAGTTGATTTCAAAGCATCATGGGGAGGATCGGTGTTTTTCTATTTGTTCTGCAAAAAATTGTGAAGTGTGAAATTCAGAAAGTTAGCAACAATAAACAGTGCTTAGAATCAATGACAGATGCTGAATGTAAAATGTTTACTTGCAAGACCAACTATGGATGTAGAGTGTAAACTTTATTGCTGAAAGCCAAGAAGTCTAGCTTGAAATTTATCTGTTTGTAATGAGAGAAGATTTGGGAATGATAAATCAGTGAACACAATGAACATCTAGCAGAAAAACATTCAGCAAAAAAAATGTACTCGAAGGATAAAATTAAAAGTCTGATCTAGACTTCAGATACTATTTAGTGAAATTACTCAAACTTGAAGCATTTGGCCAGCCTAAGTTTAATCAGATTTTGAAATGAAATAATTTGTATCTGACAATGATTGCATGTTGTAAAAATGCTTGTATTTCATTGAAGGTAAGGAAATGTTATTTTCTGGAATGTACACTCGATTCCAATTATACTCAACTGCTTAATATGACCTTCAGTAAAAAATTGAGTATGTCTACTACATATATAGAAGAAAATAATACTTTACTATCTTTTAAAAATAAGTACTTAGTTATGACATTTATCTTTTAGGGATTTAAGGGAAAATACACTATAAATATTTTAAACTTATGTTAGAGCAAAGGTGAAAAGTAAAAAAATGAGCAATGTTTCAAACGATTATTTTCTGGTTATCATTTTTAAATCTAGAAGTTTTTACAGCCACAACTTCATGTTTGTTACTTGTAATATATTGCTACATAAACGTAACAACATTTGGAGATAAACTGACTTCTAGTTATCTGTACATATGTACTTTGCACTACTAAGCCATTGAGTTACAGTATTTTGGTAAATTTAGTTGTTAGCATTTATTAACTCATGATAAATTACGTTTATTTCAAGTTTTTTCTTTTGTAGTCTTCAAAAGTTCATGCAATATCACTCATAAAGACAGAAAAATATGCTTTATCAAGTTCAAATTTCCTTTCTAACTAATAACAGTGACCTGAGTATTGGCCTTAAGACTGAACAGAACTTTCAAACATTAACATTCTTGTCATGTCCTTATTTTATTTGAAAAAAGTAGCCCAAGCTGTCACAAAGCCTTACATACCAATCCAAACAGGAAAGGACATTGATTTGGTAATCTGCAATGAGCTATGAGAACATGAGATGCTTCTAAGTATTACAATGCAATCCAAATGTTTGCCAAGGAGCATTGGTACTGTTTTGCCAGAAAGTTGTGCCTATTCTTATAAATTATAATGCAGTCATAGCTCATTTTCACAGCATTTTAAGTTGATTTAGAAATCTGCTCTTGCACTAGCTTTTTTACTGGACAGATTTACTTGTGAGATGCAGTTAATTGTTGCTCATCCATGAAACTAAAGTTGTGGAGTTTGGGGATGAGTCTCAAATGAGTCAGTTTGCATGAAATTTTTGTCCACACTGATTACATAAGTATTCATCAAAATCAACTGCTGGTATCATGCATTGTAAAATACAAGCAGAAACACCCATGTGTTAAGACTTCAAGGATAGAAGTAGAACAGAGTAAGAATTCTGAGATTGTTGAAGTAGAACAGAGTAAGAATT
>JAULBW010006086.1:0-17790 GCA_032358265.1 Vaucheria bursata | reverse complement strand
CATTCATTTGGGAACCATCTAATAATATAACTGTTTCATGTAAAATTTGTTTTAGTTTTACAGGATAATTATCTAACCATTTAGTACAATTATTTGCTTGTTCATCATTTACTACAATTGTAATTCTATTGTCCACAGCTATTTCATCTGGGTTAATTGGAACATAACCACAACATTGAGCGTTTATAAAATCTTCATATAAACCACAACCAGGACATTCTACTTTATCACCATCTTCATCAAACAATATTACATAATTATCATTCTCATAATTCCCATTGAAATCTTCAAATTTATATGGTTTCTCACATTTTATACAATAGAAACTTGGTATTATAATCCATACACCTCTTCTAAATACCTCACAACGATCTTTAACTTGTGCTGAAACCCAAGCATCTGTTTTCCAACCTCGCAAGAATCTAACCAATTCGTATGGATTACCATCTTGTTTCTTTTCATTAGTTTGCACTGCTTTACCCACTACTTCAACAGATTTTGTTATCACTTCTTTAAAATCATCAGCTAGAGTAATGTCTGCTGCATCTATATTATTAATCTGTTCTGCCATTTTATTAGCTTTTAGTTTGTTTTTTCCTAACGTATGTATGTATCTATTCTTGTTATACCAGTACTATAAATCACTGTGAGCCCGTACCTACATATAACCGAAATAGATATATAGGTCACGTGGTTTTTAATTACGCGTGCAACTATCTAACCAATCATTAAATCAATAACATAAATAAATATGGCCGAAGATCGTAAAGCAAAATTTCTAAAGGAAATAAAAGAGGTTAAAGGTGATTGGATTCAAGTTTGTTCCTGTTATAGTTTTCATTTATATTGTAATTGTACAGGTGAAAAAATATATGCTAATGATCCTTATTTTGGTGAATATGCTACAAACTTTGAAGATAATAATAATAATAATGATTCTAAAGTAGCTACTACTACTAATAATAATAATGATGATGATAATGACAAAGTTGGTTGGGTACTTTTGGAAACTTTTGATAATTGTGGCTATTGTGGTGATTTATTTGCTACATATCGACTAAGATATAGCGAGACAAAAAAGATGAAATTATGTGGTGAATGCATATCAGTAATAATTAAAAGCAAGCGATAAATTTGTAAAGGGGTTATTGAGCAAGATAAAAGATTAACTTGTCCATTTTTTTTTTGCATTGTTCTATAAAATTATTATCAAGCACAATCAATTTTTTTTTTCTTTGACTGTGCAAAAAGTTACGATATTTTTTATACCCTAGAATGCACTTTTTCCCAAACCATAGTACATTTTTTTGGGTTAAGGTCATACTTTTTGGCGGATGGTATAGTTTTTTGGTAGACGGTATAAACCATCCGACATTTTTTGATAGTCCATACCCAAAAAAATGTACGATGGTTTGGGTAAAAGTCCATTCTAGGGTAAAAATTTGACCGTACTTTTCACTTTTCCCTAAACCGTCGTACATTTTTTTCGTTTGGACCTCAACTTTTTGGCGGATGGTATGAAAAATGTATATCGTCTGCCAATTTATTCCAATGGACCCCTCAAAAATGGCGGATGGTTTAGGGAAAAGTCAATTCTAGGGTAAAATTTATACCGTAAAAGTTGATCACTGTCATTTCCCAAAATAGATTTTTTTTTAATGACTGTGAGTTGCGTGATTTAATTCGTAGGTTATGTTGCGATAGGAAGCTAAGAGCAAAATGAACATGATATGTAACATTCATCAAATATAAATGATTAATGAATTATTACTTGTAATAGAAATAATAGAAGATATATTCGTTACGATTGTATTCATTTCTTGTCTATATGAACTTTATTTAATCATCAAATATGAGCTCGAACAACAATAATACTATGACTGCTCAGGAGGGTGCAATGTGGAAACAAATGATTAATAGTTATATTTCGATGCCAATGAATAAATTCACAGAAGGGTTAGGTACAGGAAAGGGTATGAAAGAAGTGGTGGATACAGCACGTAGAAAGGTTGATGAAGGAACTGATAATGGTTGCAAGGTATTTTCTGATGCAACGAAAAAGGCGTTTTTTGATGCGTTAGTATTAATAGCATTAGGTTCCTTCATAGCAATTACTAAAGCCTTAATAAAATTACTGGCGGTAGCTGTAGTAAGAGTGGCAATAGGATTCAATTCAAATTGTTTTTCTTCTTCTCTCAATCTATCTAACATAGCTGGAACATATATCTCTATATCTTCAGCCCAAAAAGTAACTTTACCAGGCCCATTATTTAATTTCATAATTTCTATATCACATTCATTCTCACTTGCATATGCTGAAACATGATAATATTTCCCATCCTTTCCCTGCCATGTAATAACACTTGCAACATAAGGTTCATTATCGTAATCATCTTCAGGATCATAATATAAATCCATTGCTGCATCTTTAAAATAACAATCCTTTGGAATTAATGGTAAGCAAATTTTTTTAGCAAACTGACGAAGAGTCGTACTATTCATTTCACTAGGCTTGAATCTAAATACCTTAGTATTCACTTTATAACATTTACTTGCATCAGGGATATTAATTATAGATTTAAGTTTTATATTCATTTGATCTAGCATTGCGAAATTAATAGCATCATCTACTTCTGATTCATTTCTACATGCTGTTATAATCTCTCCAGTTTTCTTATGAGTAATTAATATTAATTGTCCTAGTATTGGTATGGAAGCATTATTATTGGCAGTAGTAGAAGTAGTTTCAGTAGTATTAGTATCATCGTTGTTGTTATCATTATTGGATTCAGTTGGAGTAGATTCATTGGTAGCTTTTACACTATTACGGGTAATACGCTTAGACATTTTAATATATATAGAATAAATAGGTTGATTATAATTGGTTTAATAATAATTAGTTACTAGTCGCTAATAAACTTGAATAATGTATGCTTTTTCGACAAACAAGAAAAAACTTTTCCCTTTTTGAATCTCATTTATTTCCCAGTCAAAACTCTGACTCTAACCCGTTTCAACAAATTTTGCTTCCACGTGACTCAAGGGGCGGGTCGCTGAATTTGGGTATTTGCGACTGGGTTCTTGACAATTGCCAACCATTACAATATGGAGGATGAGTTTGCGAGACGCTGTGCTTAAAAATAAATCGCCGATGAGTCAAGGGATGAGGCTGAGTTTATGAATGTGCCATTTTTGTAACCATATCGATGCATCCAATTGTTGTTGTTGCTAGTATTAGTTTAAAATTAACCTCCTATATATTAAGAAACAACCATGAATATAGATAACAACAAACAAGAACTACTACTATTACTATTACTACCAAAAAGATGAGTTATAATCGTGCAAGATCATATAATCATAATACATTCAGTGCTAATAATATACCCAATTTTGCTAGTCGCCAGCACCTGGTATACCTTATCATGTAACCAATAGACATACATCAGGTAGAGGTCAAATAAAAAGTAATGGTCCAATGGAGAAATGTACACCTCAATCTATTATAGCAGCAACAATTGAAGGTGGTAAACCAGTAGGAGGTCGTCAAGTTGGTGAACCCACAAAGGATGTATTAGCTCCATTTAGTGAAAATAAAGATATAGAACATCAGCACGTAGTGATATATTATTAACCAGTGTAAATGGCACAGGTGTAGCTAAAAGAACAGTAGATAATATGCCTAGTGTTCGTGCTATTCATGCAGTAAATGGTATACCAATTGATGAACATCTTAAAGTTGTAGGAGTGGGTACATTTTCTGGTATTGGCCAAGGTAAAGATGATACAAAGGATAATGTTAGTTCTGCTAATTTACATGGTACAAATACAATTGTTAATTTAGGTGATAAAACTATAAAAGCATTAGATCTTGTATGGGTGTCTGAACATCCATATATGGTTAAAAATGAAGATGGTAGATGGATTCCAGGTGTATTAGAATTAGGTCATGATCCATCACGATTTAGACCAGCTACCTATTCATTAAGTTATGCTAATACTATTGGAATTATTAATATGATTGAAGATAATATTAGAAAATTATATAGAGTAAATAAATTAGATAGTTGGGAGGATGTAGATAAATTTGTTAAAGCTGATTTAAATGATTTATGTATTAGAGAACCAATGCCTTTATTCATTTATGCTTTCTTGTATGCAGCTCATTTACATTATATTGACCGGGGAAAACAATTTGATAATGCAGCAGCTGACATTGTTACTCAAGCATTAGAACAATATTGGACATTTAAAGCTGTAAATAAAAATAAATATGATGTGGCATTGGATATTGGTATGGAACATACTGATGAAAAATGGCATAAAGTTCATGGTTCTAAAATGCCTAAATTTGATGGTCAAAATGGAAATAATGATATTCAATTCAGCATCATTAGTGGTGAAGAATTGCATCAAGGAATGAAAGAAATGCAAGCATTACAACATGATTTTATTAATGCTAAAGTTCTTGGATTAGCTCTTAATACTGTAAACCACTTGATGTTAGTGTTCGTAGTTATCATAACTAAGGAAAAAAATAAAAAACAACCAGCTTAATTGTTCATTTTTGTTATGTGCGTGTTGTGTGTATGTGTGTTTTAATAATAATGATTTTAACTTTGTACAATTAAGCAATAAAATTACAAATATATGAATTAATTAATTATCCAACTGAAGAACTAAATACACAACCAATACGCTAAAGCGAAATACAAGCATCGAGAAAATATATATTTATAAAGACAACGAAGACATTGAAAACAAAGTGATAAACAGAAAAATAATAACAGAAACGACTAACAATATATACAGCTTTATTAAGTAGGAACTTTTTTCTTTGGATTATTCTTTTCCTGTACACGCGGTATTGTAGTATTCCACCATAATTGTAACACTGGATAAAATAACAATGCAAGTGTAACACCCATAACATTACCTACAACAATTTCCCATACACCATTACTATATCCAGTAGAATAATATGCAGCTATCAATGGACCTATTTGTATAGGATCCCCAATTATACCATTCATACATAAGATAGAAATAAAATATATAGCAGCTAATACAGATGGTAATGCTTGTCTTGCAATAGTAGCTGTAACATCATCAAAATAGATTGATCTGTTTTGAAAATCTTTATCAATATAATTAACAGCATTTGATTTATTCTTTGATGCAAAATATACATATGCATAAATAAATGGCCATGCACTTGCATAGAACATTATTTCAGTTGAATTCAAGTTAGTACCTGGAGGTAATAATATTTTAGGCCCTAGGGTATCTATTTCAGCATTTGTAAATCTTTTCTTTAAAAATTCTATAGCAGCGAAAGATCCAGCAATCTTCACCCCGGCTCTTAACATAGCACCACCCATAACTAATCCAAAAGTTCTTTTAGATCTTTGATCTGGTCTTAATTTAATGAATACTAATATTGCATCAGCTATTACTAATAATGGATGAAAGAAATATTGTTCAACACCAACTTCAACTAATATATATGTGATGACAGCAACAGCAAATGCACGCTCGTAAGCAGTTGAATTAGGTCTGAGAATTTCACTTAAACTAATATAGGTTAATAAAGCATAGGTTAACCCTTCAATAAATAATGCTGTAACCAAAAATTTTGTATATGCTTGTATATCATTGATAGATTTGCCTTTAACAGGTGGTTCAGCAACCCTTCTTATAAGTCGAACAGTGTCAAGTCACCATACAAGGATTATCCTTGTATGGTGACTTTACCCTCTTCAATACGTCCTAAATATCGTATTCAGAAAACCTTTTTTGAATTTAACAAAATAGTAGGTAATCCACCATTAGCTGGCGCATACATATCAATAACTGCCATTGGATGGATTGATTTGAAATATGGTGCTACAATTATATGGTCTAATAGCAATAGTAACTCTAGTCGTCCAGATGCTGTGAAAGGATATATCGCGCCCTCTTTTGGTATTGATGTGCAAATGAATGCACGGGGTCAATTATTGGTACTAAGAGGTGGGGTAACTGCAGTTGCTTCGGTGGTTAAGGCAGAGATGCAATTACTAGCCATGTATAACAATAATTACAATGGTTATGGATATAATGCAACTCTTAACGCAAAAGCTCTTCAGGGTCAAATAGATTATTCTGGAGCAATTTGGAGTTGTACATGCACTTCGTCCCAATTCAATTGTTTATCGCGACCCTGGCAATATGTAGTCTGCGGATATACCTCAAAATCATGGAATTTATATACTTGGGATGGATTTAAAATTCATCAAAACTTATTACCAAACGGGGATGTTGCGCTTTGTTCCAATAGCAACGTAGCCTATAGCTATTCTATTCGTAGCAACATCAGCAACCCAGAAGAGAATGGTTGGTACTGGCCTTTAGAAGGAGATACCTCTATATGTTGCGAACCAGGGGCTGTAAATGAAGCAGCAGCAGAGATTATTTGCAGAAAGCTTTTGATACGTGCAACTGTTGACTTACATACATGTATAAATGCTTTGAACAGAAAACGAACCAGGAGTGATGTAGAATTAGCCGAGGAAATACAAGCTATGGTACGTAATGCTAGGTATACACTTCCTTGCCAAAGTGAGAAGAACCTGGTGATGATGATGCTTGTTTATGTACAAAAGACATTGAAGCATGCGATGAGATCGACCGTGAGACTGTTGTAAATTCCCCTGCAATTCCACGAAGGCTATATAAAACTGTTAAAAATCGATACAATTACCTCAATTTACCCCAGTTTTTTATGCCTGCTCAAATGTCATATGATTGTAGCCCGTTTGTACCAGGACATCCGAATAGTGGAGGATATCCGCACATTTGTATTAATACGTTTTGCTATTTTAATTTTATCTACAATGCAGGTGCAAAGACTAATAAGTTTACCCCTGGCCAAGCCTTTACCTCTAACCCAATGACAAGAGATACATTTGGAAACCACAGAGATCAGTCGCTTCCTAGCAGGATGGAGACTAGTGTGGCACTCGGTATTCTAGACCCGGATTTTCAAGAAAGAACTGACCGTGATGAAGTACCAATGGCTTCTTGGTCAATCGGAGGTTACAGAGCTAGGTTAATGGCAGTTTATTACAGAGAAAATAGATATCATGGTATGTGAAAAGTTAAATTTTTATTCTTTTGAGCTTGTTGCTAACATGTTTATTTTACCTGTTCTTGATTCTTATGTGACAGGAGGTAAAATAGGAGGATTTTTCACGACCGCTAAAATTTTTTCAGGCGACTCTATGCGGTTTAACTTAAACCAAGTATCTAACCTGTCTCCACGACCAACTGCTTTAGAGTGTTGTAAAAGTGATTTTCGTATCCAAATCGGAGCCTCAAACTTCCCATCCCCATCTCCAAACGATCCAAAAACGATAGCTGGATTATACGGTAAAACCTATTCTCCTTCTAAAAAATCCTTAAATACATGTGTTTGAAACTCCGACCAATATAGTTGTAATTTGTTGTTAAATCTACTCTGCTTATTATAGTTACAATTCTTATTATAATTGCATTTCTATTTTTATTTTTCGTTTGTAATTTAGTTTGTCTGGTCCTTTTTTATTGAATCACGAAAGTCAAGTTCTGTACTCCATATCAATATTGTAATAATTTTTTTTTTTTTTTTTTTTATAATATTAATATATTTTGATGAGTGTATACTACATGGATTAAATTTTGTATAATAACAGTGCATAAAGTAAGGAAAATAAATTTTACATAGGTGAAGCTATCGAAGAAATGGATAAAATGTACGTAGATAACAATTATGAGTTAATTCCGTATTCCTTCATGAAATTGATGATTTCTTGTTTTTCATCCTTATTCATATATTTCACTTTATTATTATTACCGGTATGTTGATTCTGGATTATATAATGCATTTATAATCAATGTCTGACTGTAAATGGCAGTTGAATTTCTGCAAATGGGAAAAAAATTTTAGTATAGGCTTAAAGATACACGCAGCCATTTCATAACTATGGTAATTTGCAGAGTACGTGTACTGACATATTAGATTTAAAAGGCGCAACTACATTACATACATTTATGTTGCCTTTCTTTAACATTTCCAAACGCGGATCAATGGAATACCAGTACCATTCACAATATTTAGGCTATGTGTTATTCGGCACTTTAACTTTACTGGTCATATAATAATTGGAATGTATCGAACGGATATGGCTTATATGTTTGGATATGCACAGATATCATTAGTAACTTGTTCCACAGAGTGTATGAGATTATGATTATTTCAACATGTTTATATGGCGATACTGAAATATAATGATAATATAATTACTTTGTCAGAAAATAATGGGCTTATTCTACTGCACAAAACAACAAAAAGTGATAGATAATTAATCAATGTTTATAAACTATTCATAATTTAAAGTAAATGAAATGACTGTTGATTTCCTAACATAACCACATTGTTTACCTGATATAGGCTTAATCCACTAAATTTGCATACATTCCCAACTGTTATGTTAATTGAATGATTTCTTGAATAAACTTTGTAGATTCTGAAGAATTATAACTGCGATTTGAGTAGTTCATTCCATGTTCAATCCATATCTGCCTCAATTTTGTTTCCTGAAATGATTCAGCAGCAGTCCTACAATTGGATCCAAATCTATGCAGTTTGGTAAAATAATGAAAAAGCCATTTTAAGTTTTGTATATTTATGCCACATTCTTTAGCAATAGCAGCTCCAGAACGAGCATGAACGAATAATTTGTTTAGTTGTGGTAAACTTTTCGATAAATGCACGAAATATGATTCTTTACCAGGTAAATTTGGTAATAAAAGTTCTGTCAAATGAGGCAAAGATGGAAACGAAAGCCAATTATCACTAAGACTTTCCAACAAATAAACTATGTTCCTAGGAAGATCTAAAAATCTTAACCGTTGCAGTTGACCCAGCTGCATAAGTAAATCAATATTCCAATCTATTCTAATAAAGTTATCCATACGTAATCTTTCTAAATTTGGCGGTGGCTTTGAAATCAGTTTGTCGTAATGATTCACAGCTCCATTGCAATCCAGCAAAAATACTTTTAATGCACCTAATTTATGCATATTAGAACATAACAAATCTATATCATCATCCTTTTCGGCAAAAAATTGAAATTGCTCCAGTTTTGGACTTTGTAAAATAATACGAGCAAACAAAGAGTTATCACCACCTGGTGTATAATCCACGGCCTTTTCTACACGCAGTTGAATTAAATTAGTTATTAGATTGGAATATAAGAAAGTTCCGTCGTTATTGAAAATAGATGTAGAAATATCAAATTTACCAACGACCCTTAGGTTTTGTAAATTGGATGGCTGATATACTAGACTTGCTACACCATTCCAGCTGCTGAGTTTGGTATTGTATGCTTTAATTGTAACAGATTGCAATATTTTTAGATTATTAGTCGAAGGAGTTCCGTCTTGTGATTCTTGTTGATTGTGATATTTTTCCTCGCTAATAGAGCGCTTAGCTAAATAATCGAACATACTATTGACGGTTTCAATATGAGATTGCAACAATTCGTGTTTCTTAATTTGCAATTGATCTTCACTTCTATCAAGCACCAGGAAAGGAATGCAGATATTTACTAAATTCGGTGATTTCTCCATTATCCCACAAACTGATGGAAAAAATAAGCAACAATAGCAATAAAATGGTGTTTCATAAGGTATCTCCTTATCAAGGGACTCGAAATTGAGCGACTGAATGTATCTGAATATCCAGTGTTGGGAAATAACATTGAAAGAGGTTCTTGTAAGTTGATCACATTTATCAGTGTTATTCTTATTATCATCAATATATACAGCTGGTTTAACAGAAGCAAACCAAATATCATCAATAGAACCTAAGTCATAAAACAACTGTTGGCCATGATTTACATCACAGTTGGTGATTAGATTATAAATGTATTTGTTTAAGGTTAAACACTGTTTTAAAAGATCTTGGCGACCAAAATAAGATAAAACATTAAATACTGCAGTTGAAGGTAAACCAGAGAAAATTTGACTTTGTGAGGCAGCCTGAATAGTCGTTGGAGTGATAATACTATCAGAATCGGGAATTTTTCTTTTACTCATTTTATCGGAAGCTTGCCTGGCAATTATTACTAACAAATTCAAAATATTATTTCCAGATGAAGATAAATAAAACACTGCAGCAAATAACTAGGAAATAAACTTACTGGAGAGTACAGCTCACCAAGCGCTATTATGTCTTTATTCTAATGAGGTAAGTCTAGATATGCCTTAATCTAGTTACTTAATTTCTCTGGCAGAGGTTATGTGGTTGTGCAAATTAGCAAAACCAGCTCCTGGTACTACCTGTTTTTTGGATGTATTATTGTCTTTAATGCCACTTTTACGTTTATTAGTTTAATTTATTAGTTTTGTTAGTTATTAATTTATCAGCAAGGTTTGTAATGATTTACGATTGATTAATTCCGTTGATAATAGTCTATTCAATGCAAGTGAAATTCAGCTTCGACAAAAATTTTTTTTCGTCAATCCCCCCTAAATGCTATTACCCGACATGAGTTGGTATGTAAATTTAATTGCTATTTCACTTTCAATGATTGTGCACGCCCATAATTACGAAACCCTTATTCAGTGGCTGCAAGAGGACAATTCATATGTTCCTATTCCTTTGGTATTAGTCTCGAATGCCAGTGGATATAGAAACGTCATATCATTGAGCCAGGTTCCCAACAGCAGTAAATTGATGATGATTAGTTCCGAAAACTACATTTCCCTACAAAATGCACATTCTAGTGAAATTGGTAAACGACTTCATGCAGCTGGGATTCCTATTCGGCCAGACGTTCAAAACCTGTTCATGGTCATCTTCTTTTTACACGAATACAAGAAGCAAAATGACAGTTATTATTTCCCCTACCTGAGCCTATTCCCGTCAGTATCATCGACATACTCCTTTCCTAGTATGTGGCCCGAAAGCTATTTGTATTTATTACCTGCTGCTACAACTAGGGATATCCAGTTGCAAAAACAAAGAATTCTACAAGACTACAGTCTCATACAAAGCTTGTCCTTACATTTCCCGTTCCCTGTATCGGCTGAGGAATTTCATTGGGCGTTTCTAATGGTTGGGTCACGAGCGTTTGATGTAAGTAATGAGAACACTACTGAAACTTTGTTAGTGCCATTGGCTGATTTACTGAATCATCAATCACGAAGTGAGAAGCAGTCTGTGCCAGCTGTAAGTTGGATATGGAATTCTTCCTTTTTTATTATTAGTACGAATGTGGATATTCCTGCTAACTCTACTGTTTGGGGATATTACGGGCCAAATCTAATGGTGACTTATTAATACATTATGGATTTGATATTGATAATAATAATGATATAGATGATATATTAGATGAAGATTCAAATGATTCAAAGGCTCAACAGATACAATCAGAATTACAATCTATGATTGCCAATGATGATAGTATTCAAGGATTTTTTGAACATAAATCGAGTGTATTTAGTGTGGCAACTTGTACAATAAATGATAATAATAATAATAGTTTGGAGATTTGTTGTAGCGGTGATAGTGATAATTTGGCTTATTTATGGGATATTTCAACTGGAGAATTATTGCATAAACTATCAGGTCATACAGATAGTGTGATTGCATGTGATTTTAGTTTTGATGGTAAATATATTGCTACTGGATCTATGGATGGAACAATAAGAGTATATTATACCGAAAGTGGAAAATTGAAATGTATTTGTGAAGGTCCTACTAAAGAATTAGAATGGATGAAATGGCATCCAAATGGATATGTTATTGCTTGTGGTTCTAGTGATTGTAGTGTATGGTTATATAGTATAACAGACAATATAGCAAATGTAATGCATGTATTTAGTGGTCACACAGGATCTGTATTATGTGGAGAATTTACCTTACCTGATGCTAAACAATTAATAACCGCAGCAGAAGATGGATCATTATTTGTTTGGAATTGTAAAACTGGCAAATCAATTTTACAGTTAACTAAATTATTTGATAGTCCAATAACATCATTAGCAGTTAATAATAATCGTTTAGTATTAATAGGTTCAATTGATGGATTAGCAAAACTAATAAATATTGATACGGGAAAAACTTTATCAACATTAAGAGGACATAATGACTCTATTGAATCTGTTGCTTTTGCATCCATTCAGAATAATATTAAATTATGTGCAACAGGTTCTATCGATTCAACTGTTAGAATATGGGATTTAAATACAAATCAGACAAGATCAATAATAAATCATGATTCCGCAGCAGTAACTGCTATCAAATTTCATTCCACTTGTCCTTATCTATATACTGCAACTAATGATGGAATAATAAGAATAATTGATTATCTAACAGGTACATTATTAACTAAATTAAGTGGTCATACAGAGGCTATTCTACAATTTAATATTAATAAAAATGGAAATAAATTAATATCTGCTAGTGATGATCAATCTGTACTCATATTCAATGCAAAACCAAATACTAACACTCATACTACTATCACTAATAACAACAATAATAATAGCGCTACTGAAAACAATACGAGCGATAGTAATAGCATCGATAAAATAACGTCTGTAGAGGCAAAAGCAAGTTAATGTTTAATCGCGCGTATTCATACATTACTTGTTAAACACTCAATAAATTACTTATTCCCATTATGTTGAGGTGCATGTGCATGTGAGATATAGTATATTTTATAATATATTTGGTACAATATTGTTGGACAATGCTTATATATGTAGGATTTTAGTTAGTAGGTGTATATATATGTCCTGTTTTTCTTCTTAATACATGTAATTCTGCTTTTAAATTATCAATTTCTTGTTCTTGTAATTGAACTAATTGCAATAGTTCAGCTCTTTCAGCTGCAGCCTTTTCTAATATAGGAGTATTATCAGAAACATGAATATTTGATGAATTATTATTTAATTGTGCTTCTAATTGATATTGTCGCGAAGTTAATTCAGCAACAATGTTTAAATAATTAGTATTTTCCTGAGTTATTGAAGCTAATTCATTTTTAGCATGTCTTATTTTAATTTCCCATTCATTTAATTGTTTAGCTGAATTTATTTGCAATTCATTTAATTTATTATCTAATTGTAATTGATTATTATCTATTTTTCCAACATTTTTTAATATTGATAAATCAATTATTTGACCAAATTTTAACATTTGAACAGCTTCACATTTACATTTTTCATTCGATATTTGTTGTTTCGAAACTTGTAATTCTTTCAATAAAATTTTATGATTTCTTCGTAATTCTTTTAATGCTTTAATTAAATTTAATTTTTCAACATTTAATTCATTAATTCTATTATTTAATTTATGTAATCCATTATCTGTAAATATTAAAGCATTTATAATCGTTTGTGGTAATGCATTATTATCATTTAAATATGATAATTGATGGATTTTTAATGGAATATTTACTTCAATCGTGTTTAATGCCCTTTGCTTTTCTGATTGAAATGCTTCAATATCTGATGAAGTTTGTAATAATTCTTTATCTATTGTTCTTTCTCTTGCAATATGTCTTTCATGAGTTTTATTTAATTCACTAACACTGCGATTAAATTCATTTAAAATTTCTTCTTGTTCTAATCTTTTCTCGCGTAATTCTAATACTTTTTCATATATTCCACTATCACAATTAGGAGGACACGAATCATCATCATCATCATCATCACTATCACTACCACTAACACCCCCTCCTCCTAATCCTACATTATTATCTCTATCACTATCAACACTATCACTATCACTAACACTTCCACCACTATCACCATCACTATCATTATCACTTTCATCACCATTCACTCTATTATCCACATTATTACCAGCATTAGTAGGATTATTAGGATCATTATTTATATTTCTAGCAGCCATAATTGCAGCACTGTTGCTTTTATTTTTTTTTGATCTTTTAACTTTTTTCTTGAATATTTTTAATAATTGAGGGTAAAATTCTGATTTTTCTCCTCCTACAACAGTATTAAAATCATTTGTAACTTGTTTATCTTTTTCTTGCCATAGTTTAATTTCCTGTAATTTATTGTTTAATAATTTTTCACATTCTTGTAATTCTGCGGTAACTTGAGATTTATTGCTTTTTGCTTTATTTAATTTAGCAAATAATTTATTTTCTGCTTCTTCAAATTCGTTTAATAAATTTAATTCTTGATATAAAGTTAATAATTTAATATCAGTTGATTTTAGATCAGCATCCAATTTATATTTTTCTCTACGTAACTTAGTTAAAGCTTCATCAAATGATAGTATAGCATATTCTATTTTAGATAATAAACTATTTCGCTCATTTAACAGTAAACTACGCTCTATTAATGATTCATTATGAGCAATATTATCAATACTTTCATTAATTGAATGCTTAACATCAGAATTAATAACGTGGCTATTAGTTTCAGTTGTGTTTGACGATTTTTTCTCGGTTTGTTGAGGTTGAACAATTGTTGCTTTTGTTTGTTGGGGAGTATTATTATTAATAATAATTTCTGAATTCCAAATTGATTTATTAGCATTTTGCGTTGATTTATTCTTTTCTTGTAACTTTTGTTGTTGAAATGTTAATAAATGTTGTTGTGTATATAATTCTCTATGTTCTGGCCATTCATTTGGATCTAATACTGGTTCAAACATTGTTTCACTAATTCCTAATATATCATTTAATTCTTTTAATCTAACATTGTCACAATTCACATTTTTAATAATTCTGGCCTTTAAATCTCTCAAAGCCAAAAATCTTTCATTTAAAGCCATTTTAATATAATGAACAGATTCCTGTAATAAAATCATTTGTCTCCTTTTACTTTCTGCATTAACTCTTAATGATTCTGGCACAATGTAATTAGGAGAAGATTTTAATTTATAATCGCCCATATTACGAGATGCATATTCAATAGCTGCAATATCTTCTTCACTATCTAATGTTCTAGAAGGTTTATTTAATTTTAATTGTTCCAATTCTAATTCTCGGTTGCTACGAGATTGTGATATATCAATATTTGGATTAGGGTTATTAGGATTATCGGTTGGGTTTGTATTTGCATTATTTAATGCAGATTTATTATCCTGAGTTTGTACATATTTAGATTCATTTGTAGTATTAGTATTAGTGTTTGTGTTAATATTATTAGTATTGTTTTGGTTAATTTTATTTTTTTCTTGTTGATCAATTAATTTATGAACTTGTTCAATTGATTGTTTTAAGAAATTTGGTAATTGTTGACAACGATATGATGATACACTTAATGGTAACTTAAATGCATTTATTGTTATATGTTCAACTAATAATCCATCTAAATACTTAGATTTTAATTTATTTAATTGTAATATAGATCTTTCACTTTCCCAAGCTAATTCAAGTTTAACTTTTTCAATTGATTCATTTGTTTCATTTTGTAATTGAACTCTTAAACGGGGATCTAATTCAAATTCATCTCTAGATAATTGATATTCCTTTTGTAATAAATTATTTGTAGTTAATAAAAAATTAAATTCATTTCTATAATCACCAATCTTTGATTTCATTAATTCTTTTTTATTTTGTGCGGCAGCCAATCTTTCATCTAATTCACTCTTTTGTTTAGCTTCTTCTATTGAATAATGTGAATTATCTAATATATCATTACATTCATTAATAGAGTTTGTACTAGTACTAATAGTAGTGGTTGTGTTGGTGATTGGTTTAAGTGGATTTAATTTATGTTTTATAATATTTGGAATTTTAGTTGAAAGATAATCAAAATTTTCATTTTGTCTAGCATATTCTAATTTATCTCGAAATAATTTTTCCCTCACACTTCGCTCATCACGCTCTTTTTGTTCTCTATCTTTAATTAATTTATCTTTAGCTAATTGCGATAGACTGGTTTCTTTAGCCAATTTATCATCTTCTAATTTTTTCGCTTCTGCTGCTAATTCATTTTGTTTATTAAATTCATCCAATAATTCATATTCAATTCTAGCTCTTTCATTAGCTATACTACTAACAATAGATCTATCGGCATTTTTTAGTGCATTAATAATGTCAAATTGATAAACAAATATGTTAGAATCTTTTCCAACACTTGCAATAAATGAATTATCATAACTAACACATATGTCCTCAACACATTCATAATGACCATTACAACGAAAATAATAATCTATATCACACCCTACACTACGAATTTGTATTTCACCATTTCTTGTTGCAATTAATAATAAATCTTTATTATAATTATAATGAATATTGTTAATAGTACCACAACCATAACCTAGATTAATTATTCTTAATGGCTTAGACGAATTAAATGAACATTCATACAAATATTCATATATACAACCAGGATATTCCCGTCTATTGTAAACCATAGATACAGTATTATTATTATTGATTAATTCATAATCTCCATCTAAAGTTAAATAAAAGTTGTTACAATCGTTTGTATATAAAACACTTGAAATACAATAATTATTATTATTATTCATGTTAAATGAAAATGTTTTACAATCTAATTCAATTAAATAAGATTCTCTAGAAAAATTTGTGTTTAAATAATTTTGTTGAATATCCTGTTGTATGCTATATTCGATAACTTGATTTGCACTACAACATAATAATAAACGCGAATTATTATGAAATTGAATATTTCTTGCTTGATGTGATAATTTCAAAAATCCTATTGGCTGTAATTGAGAACAACGGGATCCACTAGGGATATGTAATAAAAAAATACTTCCATCATTATCAGTTGTTGCTAATAATGAAGCATCTGGAGATATAACTATATTTGTAACAGGTTTATTATGAGGTTTAAATACATAAAATAATTTAAGTTCTTGATTTATTAATCTTAATACTCTAACAACTCCATCACTAAATCCAACTATAATAGTATTTAATTCTGGATCAATTTGGGTAAAATTAGGCCAAATAATGCATGTAGCCGCGGAATTAAATATTCTATAATTTAATTGATTTGCAGAATATAAATCCCATAATCTAATTGTATTATCATCACCACACGATATACTCAAATAATTATTGTAACTACAACATATACCATTTATTTTACCAGAATGAACATTTAATAACCGATCTACAATATATTCATTATTATTATTATTTAATTGTAATTTAAATATTCCTCCATTATTGTCTTGAATACAATAATTATTATCATCAATTGATATCATCGATTTAATTGATACATTATTACCTATTTTATACTCAGATATAGGTTCCAATTGAATAGTTAAATCTTCTTCAGTTGCCTCCGCAAATTCTAATTTATCAAATCGCCATTTTCTAACAAATCCATCTGCACCACCAGTTATTAATTCACTATTATCATTTATTAATGCAATATATTCTATACTTCCATTGTGACAGGGCTGTTTATTATTTCTAGTTAATTGGAAAGTAATAAAGTTTCCATCCCACATTAATAAATAACCCTTTTCATTTCCACTTAATACTTTTCCATCTGGTAATTCAATAAATGAATTAATATCTGTTAATTCAATTGAACCAAATTTTCCTATAGAACCCTGTAATTTTAATCCTGTAAATGTAGCCGCCATACGCCAAAATCTAATATGTCCACTACCACATGTTATTAATCTCCCATCATCAAATGGAGAAAATTCTACATTATATATTGATTGAGAAAATGCCTTTGTCTTTAATATAACCTTCTCATGTAACCAATCCCATACTGTTAAAGTAT
>JAULBW010006075.1:0-17796 GCA_032358265.1 Vaucheria bursata | reverse complement strand
GCTCCATAGTAGATCATCTAGGTACAGTAAATGCTACGATTGGACCAGGTTCAACCTGAGTCACACTTGAAGTTGTTCTGACTTTAAAAATTCCGGAAAAGTACATGGAGAAATAGGGGGTTCATGTTTTTGGTACGGGTAAGAAGAAAAAAATTATTCCTTCTAAATATAATCATTATATTATTAGTCTTGCAATGCCACATCGTAATTTTTTAATTCTTCGAGGCAGATTAAATCAAAGTAAATGTTTTATCCGTATGCTTTTTTAAAGAAATAAAAATTTGAAACTCATAGCAGTGCTAGTAAGTTTACAAATAATGGCCGAAATGATAGACTCGGATATGATGGGCGACGAAGCATATTCTGGCAATGAAACCACTGCTTTTGACGCTACGTCTGGTATCTTATTTGAAGATATTTTCATTGTAAACGTTCTTAACCCTGGAGGAAAGAAATTTGATCGCGTCAATCGTATACACTGTAAAGCAGTAACGTTTGGCATTGAACTTTTGCTTGATTTCAACTGCGAAGTTTTCGAGGCTCGACAAGGTGATGAGCTATCCATTGTTTTGGCTTCAACGCTCTCACTCGATGGTGTACCTGACGAAGATCAATACAGGCCAATCGAGTACGAAACAACTTTAGCTTCTGAGTTTGAATATGTGATGCACGGGCGTATATTCAAATTTGATCTTTTGAGAGAGAGAGTCGTCCAAGTATCTGCAAGCTTTGGCGGACTTCTTATGAGAATAACAGGAGAGCAAAGACACCTGATTCACCTTAAAATCGACCAGCGAATTTATCTGCTTGTTCGGCACAAGTCCGCTGCAGATAATCCCGCCCACTCGTATTAATAGTAATAAAATTTATGAAGCACTTTTTATTCATTAATATTCAATCCCACCTTGTAATTTTATATTGACAGGTTCGAAAGATTTTATTATAGCCAAACTTTCTAAAATATAATTTCGAGAAAAAAAAGCGCAAAAAAACTGATTACATACTTCACATTCGCGGTTTTATGCCTCTATTTGAATAATTGCAATATGCTGAAAAAAACTGAAAGACATTCAATTGAATCATTTTTATTAAAATAATCTACAAAAATCAACTAAGATGAAACAATGTACCAATTAATTGTTTTGGTTTTAATTGATCAAAATATTTCAAACAATACTCTTCCCAAAACATATTTTCTTCGACAATGAAAGTATTGCTGTTAACACCTTTACTATTATATCAATATTTTAACAGAAAAACAAGTTTGAAAACTCAACCAATGAATTGAGCATTAAGCATAATATCAGTCATTTTCTTGTGCCATGCGAATCAAAAAGTTTCTACTGTGTTCATAACAAAGTGCATAACATAACTAACGTAACTTAATCAACTCACTCGTTCAAAGGCTTGCTAAGCTTGTTACAGTCGCCAGTACTACGCCAATCGTACCTACGATTGCCATCCCATACTCTAATACCTTGGTCAGGGTGCTCAACTTTTCCTTTTTCATTCTTATGTGGAAGATAGGGGGGTATACTAGCGCCAATGGAACTGAACACAGGGCCCCAACTAGGGCTACAAACACGTCAAATGCGTACCCACCCACCAGCGCAGCAATGGCAACCCCTACACAAATACTTATTCGAAGAAAATTCTTGCCCCAACGACGACGAAATGTGGGCATACTGGCAGATTCTAATGGTGGCCAAATGATGCGTTCGATGATCTTAACAGCAGGGAAAAGCTGAAAAATTAAAAGAAATATTAATAATAAAATGAACTTCAGGCATAACGAGTTTACTTTTAATAAATTCATTTCTAGTGGAAAAAGAAAAAAAGACTTATCGTGCCAAGTTTAGACTCGGATACTAGAAGTTAATTTGATTGTCCTGACAAGTCTGTTGCATTTGAAGTAAAATAATTTACAGGAAGAATTCATAAGCAAACCAGAAAAATGAGCAAAATCTAATGAGTCGAGTTATTTACAGTTATTTTTTAGGCTATTAATTTGCATATTAGTCGTTAAAAGTTGCACATTCTACTCTTATACATCTTCAAACTTTTCTGGGTTGCCCAGGCAGTTTATCATCGATGTTTTTAAAAGCCAATTTTAAAAAATGTTAAATAGAGACATATTAACAATTTGGAGTAGCCAAACGAGAAAATTTCAAAATAATTCAGGCTAAGTAATAATAAATTTTTACTTGCTTTACTTGAGCACATCTTTAAATTAGCCAATAAAACTTCCTAACATGCGAATTTGAGTACATTGACCTGTACAGCAATGAATTGAATCGTAATACCTGTAGTGGAAAAGAGAGGATAATCCCAACGCTATATAGCAATCGTACAATTATTCCCTCCGGCGAGTCAACCGGAAGCTCCATTGTGATGAAGTCAGCTACTTCAGGCCCAAAAGCTAGATATCCTGCTAACGCTACATGCACCAGTGAAATTTTAAAAACCAGTACTAAATAAATTGCGGCGTATGTAGAGAACTTAACATGAGCTGTAAAAGTTTATTCTATTGATGACGATAGTAGAGCAATTTCATATAAAAACCAAATAAAATAAGACATTAGTAAACCATTTATTATTTGTTGACTTTAACTTTTAGTCAATGTTTATTATTAGATTAAGATTGGGGGGGAAGGGAGGGTTGATATAGGTTGCTTATGTAGCCATGGGTAATAAGCATTTTGATTGGTGGATATCATGCCAATTCTATGCTATGATTTTACGAGACCTTTCACCTAAAAAGTTAAAGCTTATGTCAACTTTAGCCACCCATAATGATACTTCAAGTTTCTCAAATGAAATCAGATGGTTTTTTTCTGTGAACCACATACGTTTCTACATATTATCAACTTTTCAGAAGCCAAAATTGCACATTCGAATTGTATTTTTCTGGGTCGTTTAGGTTATCACATATGCTCACACGAAAAATATTATATTATAATAGTGATGATGTACTTTTAATGAATCTTTTACGTCCCTCATGGGATGACTAATCTCTGCCCGCCGTTGAAAGCATAACAGCATATATACGTGCAAAAATTTCTATAGAGAGTCTTTTGAGAAAAACTTTTTACTGAATGACATACATGAACATAGACCCTCTCGTAGTGAATATATGATTTTCGTATAAGTAGTATCATACCAAAAAGCAAAAAGCTAGTAGCTATCCCTACCATACACACGCAGAGTAACCGATTAAACTTGGGTTTCAATTTCTCGTCCATCGCATCTTGAATCGGCAATACTAACCCAATTCCCTCAAAAGCACATAGCATACTACCCAGCACCATAAATGTTTTGCTAGGATTCACCAATGCAACATTCGGATGCAAGCCTTCATCTAAAAACTGTCCCACTATGTGCCACAAGGTGATAAATAGCCCTATGACAAGGAATATATTGGCGATAAGCATGCCAGCGCCGAGGTACTGGAGGCGGCGAATGCATGCCAGAGGGGCGTAAACCACCAGCTAAATAAGTCATTATCAGCTTCAAGTTAATAATCATAACATCATCATGTTTAGGTATATTGATTAAAAAGTCACATCAGAGTATATGAAGAGTAGGCATCGGATACAGCAAATTTTTCAGGACCACAGGACTTATTGATTATGAACATAATTATTAATGGTAACCTTGGACATAATGATGTTTTACATAATTGTTATCAGTAAAAATTTATTAAATTCAAATTGGATTGTCAGCTAAACAAGATATTCAAAAGAGGTTCCAAATAACATTCAATACTGCATGTACTATAATGGAAAGATTATATAAAAAGACTCATATGCGTATAATTTCGGATACGAAAAATATGTCGAGACTGCCGAATTAATTTGCTATATCCGAAAATCCCAAGCTCCACTTGGACAAATTATGACTTTTTTGTTATTTGTTAGAGTGAAAATTTATTATATCCATAGTAGCTTACAGTATCTCACTGTCTTATTACCAGGCAAAAATATTTTTCTGTTTATAAATTGCATATTGTTCTATAATTACTATAATACATCACAACACAGAGTTAATGAGGGCACATACGTAGCAAGGTTAGGATATTATAAGGCTATGTAATTTGATTCGCTAGTACTTTGATCCCTATACTTTAGTAACCTCGTATTTACGCAGAGATAGGACAAGGAAATATATATATATATATATATCTACAAAAAAGTCATAATATTATATGTTCAAAACGCACTTTTTGCTCGTAAAAAAAGGCAGTATGGTATCTTGAATAATGACAGCCCAGAAGGCCTAAAACTAGTTGGTAAGATGCACACAGAGTTGCATTTAGTCAAATTTAGCCGCTCATAGACTAGCTTAGCAACCAACTTGCTGTTAGACATTTTAAAAAACACTCCATTGAAGAGCCACTAAAACCAAGCGAAACAATCAAATGTTCACGGATAGATTTATTCACCAAAAATATTTCAATTTTTTGAACTTAAGATTCTTACATTGAGTAATTCAAATTTTGAGCAATGCGATATTCAAAACTCAAGTTATTAAATCGAAATATTCCTAAAATAACAAATAAAGACATAAAAACTAAATTAACCTGTAGGGCAATGGACTGCAGAGGAGAGAGGCCCATGAGAATACCCAAATTTTTCGAAACGAATATGTAATAAGTTGCGCAAAAACCCAGCTGTGAAAAATTGAAAAGATACATTAATTACATAACAAAAATAATTCCCCCCATGATTATATCGGTGGTATTCAATTGAAAAAACGAATTTTCACATTTTACGACACCCAAAAGCTCAAAGAACGCAATGTAAGTGACAATATTTTGCATTACAAAACTGGTGAGGCTATGGTTTTTAAAAAATTCATAAAAATTTAGTAGACAATCATTCAATGACCAGCGTAAGAGTTTAAATGAATATTTTCTGGATAATAAGATAATTTTTAAACCACCCATAGAACACATAAAAAATGCACATATATATAAGATAAATACAATTTGCAAGTCATATAGAAAAGATATTGAGTTCAAACGAACAAAAATGATACCTGACTGAGAACAAGACTGAACTCTACTGCACTTCTTCCTAAGTGGCCTGCAGCTGCAAATCCCACATCGCCGTACGAATGAATAGAAGGTGTTCTATGTGCATGCAAATATCATAAAAAAGCATCTTTTACTTTGAATTTCAAGTCTAAAATAAATTTAAAAATTCGAATAATTTTATAATACAGTCTAGACTGTCATATCGCAAATTAATAATGCTCAAACAAATCATGTTCTTTATTGTACATTATGGAGACAAGTGTCTTAAATTATTCAATACAAAAAATAGAAAAATTGAGCATTTCGAAGAGTGTGCAGTATGATGAGTAGCATCACGACAGTTAAGGCAATGTATGCATAAATTCATATATATATATTATTTGCATTTGCTATTAGGATAAATTCCACTAAGGCCACTACTTGCCATAACATTTGCAAGATTTGAGACTAATACATACATAGAAATTTGAAATATATGCATCAAGCCAATTGAAGTACTTGAAATCTTAATGTAAATTTAGTTTGGCATCGACTTTATTTAAAAACATATGTAACATTCAAGGTAACTGTAGTAATTGAGACTGAGATTACGTTGAAATCCATCGTTAATGGAGAAGGATCGGTATTTTTTAATAACCATAGCAAAATAAAATTATTACCAAACAATCTTAAAAAATGAAATACTTTACCCCATTCGCATTTTACTATTGACTTTGGTTGCATCATGCACAAGTTTTATTGAGCTAACATCAAAACCAATAAATTTTTCTTATTTAGTAAAATTTGCATGCATTTCATCGAAGCTGTTAATACCAACACTAATCAGAATCCTAGTTTTTACAAGCTAAATCTGGTTACTTCATTTACAGTTTGTAGTATGATTCTATTGATTTAAGGTTTTGATTTTACATCATATGGCAGTTTCATTAGTATCATTTTTAATTCTGATTATCTACTTTTAAGCTAAATTAATATTTGCTCGTTTAGAAGGCCAGGCAAAACTATTCTATTCAATAATGATATATTATGATGCATGAGGATATTATTACCTGCAATCTAGGAGTATTAACATAGCTATAGTACTCAGCACAGCCAAAATAATCAATGCAATAGAAGATGAAGCTGCCCCTCCCAAAGCAAATAAATGCGGTAAATAGAGTATGTATGTACCAACCATACCCTTAATATACGTAACTGCATTGGGCATACAATAGCAATATAACAATTATAAAATCTAACAAATATATATTTCACAAAAAAAGCCAAAGATAAATACTATGATTACAGATACTATTTAACTATTTGAATGAGGAAGGGTACTAGAGAAATAATGAGGTGAGCCCATCTATACAAACTGTTTTTCATGAATTATCTTTCACTAAAGCAAATCAATTTTTCAGAAGCTAAACCCTGTCTAACTTTTTTCATGTGACTTTTCGGCTGGTGCGTAGTATATCAGTAGTTCTGAGGGGAGGGGAGGGGGGGTGCATATAAAAAAAAACATGAAGAATAACCTGCAGTTCGAATCATTCCGGAACCAATGTAATGCTCGCCAGATTCAGTGCCATTTCCCAAAAAGTGTTCACTATCTCCGCCTTTCTCTTCACCAGGCAATAGTGGCAACTTTTCGTCCCCCAAAGTTTGCCATGAACTCGAAAACCTCCCATAACCAGCAGAGTCATCATCATCAGCAACTAAGGAACCTCCACCTTTGCCCATATATTCTTGTACCTAGTTTATGATCACTGAGACATTAGCTGAATGAATGAAATTTACTATTCTTAAAATATCATTAGTTAAGAAGTAAGCTCTCCCCTGAAAACGACACTTTTTTATTCTTATGTTGAAACATCAGATTTTGCTATACCAAAATACGACAAAGTTTTAAAAATAGTTATTTTTGTTTTGCAGAAGGGGAATTTGAAAATAATCAATCATTTTTGTACCAAATATTCATAGTAAGCCACAGCTCTAAAAACTGATAGTGCCTATCACCAAATTAATTAATACCTACTAGTGAAATATGAAACTAGCAATAGAAACTATTTCAATAATATCATTATCTAATTCCATTTTTTTTTAATGTAAGAAAATTCATTAGGTGATATTTCTAAACACCCAAATTGAAAAGGAACAGTAAAAAACTTTAAAAATTTAGCATTATGAGTACAATACTGTTACAGTGAATTTATTTCAAAATACAATATCTAATTATCTAGTTTATTAACAAGAAAATGTGTCCACTTTAAATTTTGGATATTAATGAAAAGTAAAGACAATACTTCTTCATAATCAAATGCTACAGAGAAAATTGATAGGAGGCCTAGAAAGAGAATGACTTATCAAACTTATTAAATATAAATAGCATACTCTTTGAAAATTATAAAATTAGTTTATAATAGTATATATTGCATCTTTTCATCAATAACTATAAATATTAAAGTAAGCTATATCTTTCAGACATGTCAATAAATGAAGCGATAAATATTCTCATTTCTCTGCACCTCAAGAGCAGCCAAGTCGACAAGAGAGGACCAGGCGGAATGCCTCCTACGACGCATGCCAACATTTCTTGTAGAATTTCCGGCCATGAATATCAAATCACTTTCACTTAAACCAAAATTAAACTTTATCTTATTATCACGGCTTCAAGAATTGCAAGATATCATACGCAAGGTTGCCTTGAAACATTTAACGAACCTTTCTGACTTGTGGGGCACCGCAGGCAAAGTTTGACTCCTCACCATTCTCGGGCTGTTTGCGTCCTCCATATTAATGCAGCAAGTTGGTCTTAGAGTTCTTGCATGTAATATTAATTATTTGCAATCAAAGTATGATTCTATCGTCAAGCAGAAATTAATTTTCGTGTGTTGCTTCTCTTCTTGGGAGTACCGTTAAAAAATGTAACCGATTTAAACAAAATTTACCCGTGTAAATCGATTGGGTACGGATGCTACACAAGAAATTGATAAAATATTTAAAAATAATTATCCATGAACGGAATATGGTTGTATCAAAATTCCTAACAGTGCACATATCAAAAGGACGTTGCTATTGCGATCCCTGAAAATTTCCACATTTCATCACCAAATGCTCAAATGTCCAACTTAAGGAGATATTTAGATAGATTCATATTAAACTGTTTGAAAAGATTAGCTTGTTGAAAATATGAGAATGAACTAAATCTGAGCTGAAAAAACTTCCCTTGACTGCCCCCGAGTAATGGTTCTACATGAGTGTGTTAATTGCGCCTAATTTATGAAATGCATGTTAATAACTTATTTGACACAAAAGAATATTACTGATTGACAAAAAAGTCTTTGTAATTGCAGCAGCTTCCTAGTTTAAAATTAAAAGCTTTTGTGTATATTCTGCGTGATTCTAAACTGCCGCAGTGCTGATGTACTTATTCTGCCATCATTTCATTACAATAACAAATCATTTAAATATTTTCTACAACAAAATCTTTAGAAGGTTTACTCCTAACAGAATTATTTAACCAAGGCATCAACCATATATCTAAGATTAAATCAATTGAAATATTCCGTTATAGAACTTGATTTGGAATAGTTGCCATACCAATGACCAGACAAGTATGAGGACGATTGATTTCCACGTGCATGTGCATGCTATAATAATAGATTTTTAAGACTGGCTAACAATGCTAAGGCAAGAAATATATACTTACAGATACATGTATATGATAGGGATGAGCTCCGTACTATATGATGCATGAAAGTGTGACCATGGTTAATGCCAAATGAGATACTTTAAAGTCAGGTACTGCTTTTACTGTTTATAAAAATAATGAGAAGAAAAGTTGCAACAATTTAGTTGCAAAAGAATAAATTGCTGGTATCCTGAACGGTGAAATTCTGCTCACCAGACAAGGCATTGACATCAAAATTGTTACATTATGTGCAATGATGTTTTTTGTAATCCTGCTGTTCCTGTATCAATGTACCCAGACTCGCATGAACTATCAGAACTTTAAAGATGTTGAGCATCCATTTTACCAACAATTCTGTGCACAATTGTATATATATGCATCAACCAAAGTTTTTAATGTATCATTTGCATTTGTAGACCACTCAAGCCAATGTTCAAGCCATAGGCTAACGTGTTCTTTGTCAATTTAAAGATTGTACTTAATGGAAATTAATTTCCTGACGCCGACTTAATGTGGGTAAGGCTAAAGTGAATCATGGATTGGTCCTAATTTAAGTGCCAGAAAAATAGGCAATTTTATGTTGAAATGAAGTAACGATTCTAATGATTTAGATGATACGAGCAATGCGACATTGAATTATTATGGACTAAGCTGCTCTCGAGGATTATAGCCTGATTGACATAACTTATCGAGTCTCTGCTAAAATTCAAGGTTTTCATTTTCTTCCCAATTACAGTTACAAAAAGTGGTTTCCCCAAGCAATAACTTTTATGGCTTCGAAGTTTTAGGTAATATGGACGGATAAACGATTGCGCAATCTAATCGGATAGACAAATTATTCAAATATGAGTAATTGTTGTGACGTATCAAATTTAAAAAGAAATTTTTTTGTCATTAAAATAATTTTTTACTTCCAAAAATTAAAACTATGCTATGAAACTTCTAATGAAATTAAACTTTTTACGAAATATCATGACATTTTCGTTTGTTTCTTCTTTCCTAATGTGCGTTGATATTGGTAGGTACTGTAATTTTTTTATATAATGAGCTCAACTTCACAGTTAACTTGATTCCATAGTCAAAAAGGAATCTGATTTAAGAAACAACAACAGCTATAATGAAAGCTTGTGCACTGACCATTGTACATAGTCCTGCTTTAATAGATGAATACAAATTTCAATACTTAGTGTTAAGAAACTTTGAGGATGCGAGTTATCGAAATAGCATTTTTGCATTCTAATTTTATTTTTAAATGCGGCTAGAGTTCAGCACGTCAAGACATAGGAGCTTTCATCTTCAAGATAGGAATTATTAGTTTTGTGTATGATTTTCACATATACTGATCTACAACAGTGCTAGGATATCTGTTGCTACTTGCAATAACAGCAATATTATAATTAATTGCGGTAGGGGCATATCGTAAAAAATAGGAAACTCGTGAAAGGCCAAACTGTTATAAATTATAACGTGGCTCATTGACAATGGTAAGAAAATTGAGTTTGCAACACAATTAAGGATGAATCCAAGAAATGAAGCATGGCTTTTTAAGAAATATCATAGTGAAAAAAAGCATGAGGGGGGTAACAATAATATATATAGCTATAAGAACATATGTACAAAGTAGGACTTACTAAACTTTTTGATTTTCTCCTAATGCATTTTTAACAATTTTCATTTCTTTCTTGTTTAACTCCTTTCGATATCCTTCTTTAAGACCAGAGAGCTGTCATGAATTAAAAAATTATATCTAATGCAAAGTTCAGAATAAAAAATTGTATCGCGTTATGCTGAAAGTTTCAATATACAGTTATATAAGTAAATGGCACTACCTTTCAACTTGTATTTTACAGCAGAAAGTACAAAGCTAATCAAGCAAGAATCTATGATGAAAACTCTGCATGTTTTGGGTAGCAAGTAAGTTCTAACCCAGTTTTCATTGCATTTTCCTTGCTTAACTATACAAAAAATTTATTTGACATGTGAATGAACTTGATGCGTAAAATATATTAAGATATCCCTAGCCATTAATAATCATATATTCATTTGTAATGATGCAGACTACTATATGCTACAAAATCCAGTATAATAAAATACTATTTGAAAATGCAGTTAACTATTTAAAAATTTCCTAAAACAGTATTTGAGTTAAAATAAATTAATTGGGAAATTCAGTCACTGATATCAACACTGCCACATCAACAAATTAATACAAATTAAAATATAAATTAGCAATTGTATTTGAAATTTACTATTTAAATTAAATAAAAATGATTTAGGCAGTTAATTTACGTAGCTTTTGTACTTCTACAACAATATATTCAATTCGTTAAGCTATAAATTCAATACTTACGGTAATTCCCATGAATGAGACACGATGTAAGCTCGTAACTTTATGTCCTAGAGATTCGCACATTCTACGAATCTGACGATTTCGACCTTCTTTAAGAGATATTTGAAACGAACAGCCATCTCCTCCTAGGTCCCTAGTGACTGTACAAGGAAGCGTTCGGGCCGTCTGAACACGTCCGCTGTGCTGTACTGGAGAGCTAATTACAACTCCTTTTCGAATTTTATCCAACGTTATATCAGATATACGTCGCTCCAAGATTACATGATACACCTACTTGATAAGATCAAGTTGATGAACTTTTTAAAGACTCTAGCACTGTTCAATTCAAATTTTGCAAAAAATCAAGGCTGACAATCGTAGAATATCGGTCTATGAATTCAAATAAACTAAGCAAATTTCTCACTTTTCGAAATGCGCAGATGTCATAACTTTTGATGTGACTCACTGATTTTCTATCCAATTACGTATATTCGTTTTTCTAGTAGAATTCTACTTATCGATCCCAAGTGCTCTGAATTTGTTCGTTAGCTAAGCTCAATGTGCGTCATAATTTTTTTCAACTATTGTCCAAGTTAATAATAAAAGACCCTGCCACGCATTGGCGGTATTGGTGCAAAAAAAGATATTATCTCCGTTATGGACTAAAAAGTCATCAAAACATATTTTTGCCGTTTTATAGCACATTAAGATCCACTATCATGATTGACCTTTTATTATTATTTTTAGCTGTGCTGGGTTTGTATCTCATATTGAAAGTCTTTTTGTACAAAAAATAACCTTTTCTTTCTGCATCTCAGGGCGCAGCGCAGATTCAGGCAGTTTGCCATTACTGGTTAACAAAATTATGCCTGTGCTATCCTTATCTAATCTTCCTACGGGAAACAATCTCTGTCCTCTATAAGCAAGCTCAACACCTGATGCATCTATGATATTGGTAACATCGTTCCTGTCCGTTGTACAGGTCACACCAATTGGTTTCCAGTACTTTACATACACGAATTGCGAATCCGATGCGCTTGCTACCATTGAACTTGAACTTTTCAGATTGGTACCATCGAAAATAAGCATATTTTCATTAACAATCAATTACGTACACGATTTTTTAAATTCACCTTGACAAAAACACGCACCCGTATGTATTTTATAGTATGATTTTTTGGATAATTTATCAAGTCTAAAATGATGTAATGAACCACAGTGGTATTATATAATGGAAAATATGCAATAATACTTCTGCACAAAATAATATTACAAACCTCTGCATGTGTTGGTCCAGGGCCTCCTCTTTCAACCCAGGAATCGATTCCCAGAGCACCTTTTTACCATCTAAAGTAATGACGTCTCCAAGCTTTACTCTACATCCTTCAGAAGCTATTTTCCTATTTAATTTCACCCTTCCTTCTCGAAGATATCTATCAGCTTCTCTACGGGAGAGCATATTCTTAAAGCACTTGTTGATTCTAACCTGCGATGAACTGAAAAAAGTCACAGTTGGGATATTAATCAGAAAAGATGGCGCTTTTAAAATCGCACCCCATATTTATTATCATTCTTAGTTTGGCCGTCATACACTGGTAGCGTAGCGCTGATAGAGCTCTTTACATCGGCATGCTGCTTATTTCCGCTGCTACTATTGGTCTCAACCTGAGCTGGAACTTGATCGTCGTACCAAACTTCGAAAGCTGGCTTTGACTTCATCGAATGAGTCACACCAAGACAGTGACATCTACTTTTGCTAACGATGTAACTGCATAATGATTGTACACATGACACGTAAACCAGAACAAGTAGCGCTAATCTTAGAATCACTCTCATATTTTTAGTTATGTTTGTGTCAGCTCGTCCTGTTTTAAAGTTTTTTTAATAATTTGTAACATCCATTGATTCATTCTATTTTGCCTTGGCTTTGAACTTGATGAATTGCAGATTAATTTTATTTTACCTAGTGACCGTTAGAGAGTTTGGTAGATCTCTCTTGCATGGCTGCGCTGTGCATCGCAGATTATCTTATTTCCATTCTTCTCGCCTGTCCATGTCAATAGATTCACGTAGAGAGTTCATGCAAACAAGTTTGCTAACATTATCGGTGTTATCACTTCCGCTATCTAGTCGCGGATTAGTCGCTGAAGGTACGACATCAAAGTACATTGATGAAAAGTATAAGTATAGCTTCGAAGTCCCTGCGTCATGGGCAAAATCTACAACAGAGATTTCAGGAAGAAGAGAGATTACAATTTGGAAAAGCCCGTCATCAGCAAACGCATTCATTGCATCCTCTCCAATACGCGGTGACTTTACTTCTATAGGTACGGCTAATGGAATACTTACAAAATGCTTCACGAACCACTATCAACCATTTTGGTATAAGAATTTATCTAAAAAATCCGGCATTCATAACTTAATTGTAATAATAATAATGCCTCAATTTCAGTGATTCCCCAGTTTTAATTGCTTTTTCCGCGGTAATATTTACTGTGATTGCTGTTTCTTTGCATTTGTACTCTAATCCTTCGTAGATATTCAATAGACTTAAACTGTCAAAGAAATAGCATATAAATAATATAATCCTTTTTGGAGCTACATATATCTATTGGTATACTTAATGCTTATTTTGGCTCCAGGATCTTTTGGGTCAGTGGATGAGGTGAGCTTTTCACTCATTCCATCGGGAAAGGGTATCGATGGAAAAATGCTCCGTACAAAATCAATGGTATTTCTATTTCGAATTGAACTATCTTATTTTTGTTGATAAAATAAGAATTTGTCAGAAAACTTAGATTTTAAAATAGACCATATCAACAGTAGCTATTATATTTACCTACATCATAGAATATAAATATACATGCTCTATCGGGGAACAACAAAAAATTCTGACATTTTTAAATTAAAAAAAATTAAATCAATTAGAGTATTATCATTTAATGTGTAAATTCATCTTGGCTTCATTTAATTTCATCTTGAATCATTGCTTAAGTTGCACCGTTAGAACATGATGCATTCTTCATTTTCTCAGTTTTATTCGTCATGTAGAATAAACATTTTGGATGATCTTGTTTTGGCATATTTCATTTCAGATTTAAGAGGAAAATTAACAAGATATTTAAGACGTAAAGTCACTTTTTTGGTTAAAATAGAGGAGAAAGATGCAACTATTACAAAAATATGCTTCAAATTAGGCTGCTGAAATTTTTATTTGAATCATAGACTATGGATTGAGATTCTATCTTCTAGATTTCGAAATAAGAAGCATTTTTTGAAGTGAAACCCTTTCTGCCAATTGATATTCAGATTAAATACCAAAATCTATTCAAACATATAGAAAACGGCGAATTCTTAAAAGAAAAGCTTAGGACGATTAGTAAATGTCGTAAAATTATTTAATCTTGCCTCTTGCAATCAAGTACATATTTGAAGAAATAATTATTATCTGATATAGGTATTAGAACTCAGTCCATTTTCCAAACCTTTCAAAGTTCAATTGAGAAAATAAATACAAATTCTCCTTTCTGTAAGTGTGGGAACTCTAAAGATTACGCAACATTTGATACCTCCATTTGAGTTGATTTTTTTTATTTTTTTTGCATGAAATAGAATTACTTGCTTTACAAGGCATAGTGGTTCATGCAGTTTGTTTGTGTCCTGTATTGCAGAAAATATTTTGATGCATGCAATATTGAAAACAAATGAAAAGTTCAAGTTTTTGTCTAGTTTGCTCTGCGTGCGTTGAACTATTTAATTCTTTAAGCGAACTGAGTTACCATCAAATTTCTTCATGATATAAGAAAATATTATAATTGCTTTTTTACAGAATGGATTGTATTATTTCGACTATACTATACATCAAGAGAATAGACCTGAAAAACATCTCAAGAGTATATGGAGTGTAATTCCAGGTAATATATTCGATGCAGTATCTGTAAAGGCATTATGCTTTAAATTTTAATAGATAATATTCCCAATTTAAAAGTGCATTAAGGCATCAAGTTAAATTTTTCAAAAAATATGCGGATATTAGAAGAAAAAAGTTTGCTTTTTTTGCTACATTCTTATATACCTGGTTATCTCATTCCCTTAACATGTTGTTGGATGGTTACAATTTTGCCTACTAAGACTTCAATGATTATTGACGAATTTTGATAAGGAAAGAATTCTAACCTTTTCAGCCAAACATATTGGCAAAAATGAATCCTCTGAGTGTACTTAACTTTTAATTTGAAATATTTCATTAAGGATAAAAATATAGATAATATAAAATTATGCAACTTTGAATACCAAAATAAACCTGTCTATAGCATCCCCTTAATTATAAAATTGCTCAATTGGATTAGAACAATTAAAAACAATAACTTGTGTAAGTATATCGATATATTATGTACATTTTGGTACTATTGGAGTAGGGAATGTATAGGACTCTCTGATGTTACTATATTTTTTGTTTGCACGTAGGTGAGGCGCTAGTGACTTTCACTGCGCAGTGCGATAGCTCAGAATATGATGTCTATGAGAATCAGCTTGATAGTATCATAACTTCATTTAAGTACTTTTAAAAACATTAGCCCTCTGTATGGACTGCTCTTCAATTAAAAATTGGTTTTTACTTGGAAACCTATGTTTCAATTTTACTCGATAAATTAAATATAACAATAAACAGGATGAAAATGCGTTCATAATTATATTCATGTATATTTTTTTGATTTCGCAAATTAAACGTTGATTTAAACTTGTTTAAATCAACTGTAATATATACATAAGTAGCCATTTTTGTTACACTCAGAATGACCAAAATTTATCTTCAACTGCAGCACACAATTTTCAAATGCTTTGAAGTTTACCTAGTGATGATCCAATTCTGGAATTTTTCATTGAACTTTTCAATTCCGATTTCACTGAAAAAGCACAAATGCTAAAAGGATAAAAATCACAAGGTAATTAAATTTCAATTATTTCTGTAATGTTTATACGTGATGGAGCCTATATGTTAATAGAAGGGGGGGGAATGCGCATAAGTTGTCTCATCTCAAGAAAAAGTAGCTTCTACCCCTGGATTAGTCTCTCCGTCCTCATCATCTGAAGGAGGTAATTTAAGGAGCTTAAGTTCTTCATCACAGGCATTCTATATTCCACGCCAGCCTTTGCTCCATGAAAATTGTCTGTCACTTACTTCCAAAGGTATGCTACGTTACACGTTCCACCATTTGCTTGATTGATTCCAATGTACTTAAAGCACTCCTGAATCTTGCTAGGACACAGACTCCAGCTCAGAAGTTGATTTTGTAATCATTCAAAGGTAAAATGTTGCGATCGAAATAATACATTCAGTCTCTCATTTTGGTCCATACTCGATATGGGGAGCATTTATACTGGCACTAGGCTGTACGCAACCGATCATGTGTACTCGCAACATCATTCTAGGCATTTGCATATGGGGAGGGGCACTTACAAAAGGGTTTATTGCACAGCTTTCACAGTCATGAGGTGGTTCTAGAAATATGCATTTTTTACCTGTTGCCAAAATAAATCATGACATTTCAAGTTCATTATAGATTTCTACATTTCGGTAAAAGCAAATGAGCACACCTACCAAACTCGACAGAATAGTTTAAATATACTATTTGATGGGCAATTGTGGCTCTATGAAATCTCCTCCTCTAACTAACTTGATTGCTGGAAGATGCTTCAAGAATTACTGCATAGTGGTAGCAACTTCCATGGCAAATGCAAAATAGCAAAGAAAAGACCCAAGTCAAATCAAGGTGAAGAGTGACTTCAAAAAGCTTTTTTAATACTTATCTTGCTAAAAATTTTTGAATCAAGCAGATTTAGCTTGCTAATCTTCAATGCGTTTTTTAACTTTTGCCTTGCAAGAAAGAATATTATTTCTTCTTTTTTGTAGACTGTTATCCAACCAATGAGAAAAAACCTGAGATCTATAGCCTATAAAATTATGATAAATTTAGTTCAAGTTCAGCTATGGTCTAGTACTTAAGTTTATTTGCTTAGCTACTATTGACCAAAATTTGAAATCTAAGTTGTTAAAAACTGTACAAAACTTCATATGAGCAGCAGTTTGTTTAAAGCAAAGTGCTGTACCCAACTCGTATTAAATTAAGAGTATTTTTGAGGCACAGACCTTAGATTTGTACATGCCAATGGTCAGATCAAAATCAGTAGTAAATAATAGTATTGATTTCTATTTATACAAGAAAAAATATTCTCTCAAATTGTGAGGTATATGTAAATGTATAATCTGATTGATTAGCTGGTTTTCTCCTGCTGCAAATTTTTACGCTAAATGTCAGGAATTAACTCCCTTAGGGATTAATTCTGTTTCTATAGCTGTGGTCAGTGTTTATTGATGACGTTCCAAGTAAATTGGCTACACAGATTCTAGTAGGGTTTTATACTTTGTGTTGATGAAGTTAGCTCACTTCTATCAATTAGTGCATGATGAATATACACATATTTCTACCACAGTTTCCTGTGTTCTGTTGTGTTTCATGTTCCTAACAGTTTGATAGAAGTACTAATGCTATTAATTTAGCATTTTCCAGTTTGGTTTTCTTCTGACATAAGTTCCAAGTTGCTACATTATGCCTCTATGATTTTCTTTTGTCACTTCCCTATCTTTAGCCTTTTTTCTTGAGCTTGTTTGGATTTTGGTTCTTGATCTTTGCAACTCTTTGGTGCCTCTGTGTGTATACTCTTGATGTTCGTTGGCACTTCTTGTGCTACGTTTAGTCA